>JARVZY010001682.1:0-22787 GCA_030686995.1 Artemisia argyi
AGCATAAATGTTTTAACATTAAAAATTGACATTCTAAAGAAAAAAAAAAAAAAAAAAAAAAAAATACTATCAAAGTGAATCCAATATGATATATATTATCTTAGAAGGTGACATTCAGAAGGTACGAAGAAAATTTACATTTTTCATATTTTTTTAACATGGTTTTTCTAATTTGTGCCATAAGATACATGTTAAAGGGGACTAACATTTTAAATGTCACTTTCTGAATGACAAGCAGCCGTTGAGTGATCCCCATTATCCTTCAACATCAGGCTCTACAATTATAGACCGATCATTCAAAGAGTGACACCTAAAATTTATGACTCTCTTTAACATGGCCCAAAAGACACATGTTAAAAAAAATCGAATAATACCATTTTACATTTTCAAATCTACTGTTCATTTACGGTAGATTTTCAAGAAACTTCAAAATACCCCCTTATATTTAAGGAAATGTAATTCAGCACCTAAACTTATGTAATTTTATATTTCAGTGCACTTAAGGTTTGACAAAATAATAAATTTACCTTTAAAACTATTAAACTTTATATTTTTAACATCCGGCCAACGAATACGAATTCATGTTCATTCAAATCTAATACGACAATCAAATGAGTCATTTTCAGTGTATCGTTTGATTTTTAGCTTTTGATCACAAGATATTTATATACTAATTATCTTATGAATAATATTTAAACCAAATAAATGATATTGTTAAATGTTATAAGATTTCAGCTTAAAAAAATAATGTTAGCTTAAACCCGCTGCAAAGCGCGGTCTTCAAAAAACTCATTTTAGTTATTTGATATTTGCCGTGGTAAACGGTGAAATAACTTATTTTAGGTTTTTGTCTATCATTTGTAGGTCTTTAGTTTTGTTAAAGATTATACCAAACTGGCTTAGATGTGGTAGATTACTGGTTACGCACAATCGTGCTCATGTGGTGCCTAAGTGGATGAGCGTCACCGTTCCCCCTATCTATCTCACACACACTTTGGATCATTTGGGCGTAAGTGAAGCTTCATTTTTTGGACAAGGACTTATATAGGACAAGAGTTTAAATGATACTACGTGATAAGAAGATCATGATGTTTAATTGTTATGGAGATGCCTACTACTAGTTTAAAGAAGTTATTTTTGTCTACAAGAATAACTTTATTATCACATGATCGAAATCAGGATACTAATTGACCAACGGTATAAACCGCGTCTAATAAATATCGAAGATTTTTTCATGATCTTGATACTATGTCACAAAAAATCATGAACATCCTCTTACCCCACCCAGGTTACGTCCTTGTTAATAGTAACATCATAATAATTAATCCATCAAAAACGTTGATTCATTTACTTAGACCAAGTACATTTTATTCAATAAAAGAAAAAAAATAAAAAAACTGTCATGTGATAGAAAGTTGAAGTTGAACAACTCATCAAGTGAACACATTACAATACCATTACCGCCCATTAAAAGTGTTGAATGCATGTGGACCATCAGTTTTGACCAATACTATAGTAATTACTCACACTCCCATTAATCAAAGAGTACTACTACAAACTTTGAATGGTCAAAAGTGACAGATGAGAGAGAAAAAAAAGACTCATCTTCCAAAATACTACTATGCATATGCTATGAATCATTACTACTACTAGTATTATCAATTTGCATACACCATTATTCATCATCACAATAATAACCACACACACATAGCAACTGTTTTCAGAAAAATATTTGGTAAATTTTTATGTACTTGAGTTTAGTTTAAGTACATCTGTTGTTAAGGTTGTTATAGATCTTTATATTTTTGTTAGGTGTTTGGTTTGACTTGTTTTAAGGAGTTAATTTGCTGTTACTTTTTTAGTATGTGAGATCTGTTTCTATTTTATTTATAAAAGTTGTTTTACTTGATGACTTGATGTGTTAATTAGGTTTGAATTATTGAGCTTTGATGAGATGATTTGTTTGAGTTAGTTGTTAGTTTAGATTATTTGTAAATAAGTTGTTTGACCAAAATTGCTAGTAAATAGTCTTGTTAGCAGGCCGTTGAGTTAGTCTGAACATTGTCTTTCACATATTGTCTTTTTCGCGTGGTCCGGTTATCATTGGTTTTAGGATTGTTTGACCAAAAGTAACTTTTTTGACCCTGATTAGCTAGGTAATCAGAATTAGTTTGATTTTATGCAAATGTTATAAACTGATTAGTTACTACTTGTAAACGCGTTAGATAGTCAATTTTGAAACGTAATGCCAAACACAGTTGCTTGCTGTGTATAACAGATGCTCTTGAATGATATTCTTTGTTTGTTTCAGATCTGCATTTTGACGTGTATTAGATTTGTTGATGCGTACGTTTAGTTTCGTGAGGATAAGTTTTTTGAGCTATTTTTCTTTGCAGATAAGAACGTAAAGGTTAAGAAAAATTTGGCGTAATTTTGGCGACTATTACAGATGGCTTCTGTAAGTGTGGTACCTCCGTCAGGAGTAAGAGAACCTGGTGGAACTACACATGCTGCTGAAAGGTTACCTGAAGAAATGAACGACATGAGAATCAGGGATGACAGGGTTAGTTAGCGACATCGACATATAAATTCTAGTTTTTTCATGATTATGTTGATTTTAGTCTAACTTATTATTTCTTACTTTTAGGAAATGGAGCCCGCAATAGTTGATGGAAATGGGACAGAAACGGGACATATAATTGTGACAACCATTGGTGGTAAAAATGGCCAACCAAAACAGGTAACTTTTTTGTTCGTTTTGACGGTTATATTATTATTCAGTAGATGTGAATTGTTAGTGATACGATTGTTTTTTAATTATTTCAGACGATTAGTTACATGGCTGAACGCGTTGTTGGGCATGGATCATTCGGAGTTGTGTTCCAAGCCAAGTGCTTAGAAACCGGTGAAGCAGTGGCTATCAAAAAGGTTCTTCAGGACAAGAGGTACAAGAACCGAGAGCTACAAACGATGCGTGTATTGGACCACCCAAACGTTGTTGCCTTGAAGCATTGTTTCTTTTCGACAACGGAGAAGGACGAACTTTATCTTAATCTTGTGTTAGAGTATGTTCCCGAGACTGTTCATAGAGTCATTAAACACTACAACAAGATGAATCAAAGGATGCCTATGATCTATGTCAAACTATACAGTTACCAGGTAAGAACGTTTTACTAATATTAACTGAAATTTGGATAATATATTACTATATTGGTTTATTGTATATCTGAATCACATGCTTTGGGTATTCCGCAGATCTTTAGAGCACTTGCGTACATTCATAATAGTATTGGAGTGTGTCACAGGGATATCAAGCCTCAAAATCTACTGGTAGGCTTCTTTACATGTTTGGTGCATTTTATGTAGTATGATTATAGCAGCTTGGTCAAGCTTATGTAAATGACTGTCAGACACATGTGATTCAACGTGTTGTGTATATATATTTTTTGTCTTTTGTAGTACTTTGGTAGATGATTGAAGTGTGTATGTTTCTGTATAACAGGTAAACCCGCATACACATCAGGTCAAGCTATGTGACTTTGGAAGTGCAAAAGTTTTGGTCAGTGCCAATCCTTATTTAGTCGTTTCCTGTCTCATATGTTGGAATTGTGTTGCATTATCTTACATTCGCTCTCTTCATTTTGATAGGTAAAAGGAGAACCAAACATTTCTTACATTTGCTCAAGGTATTACCGGGCACCTGAACTCATTTTTGGGGCAACTGAGTACACCACAGCAATAGATATCTGGTCTGGTGGATGTGTTTTGGCAGAATTGCTACTTGGACAGGTAAAACACTTTTACATCTTTTCTTATTTTTTTGATTATTCTTAACTATCCCTACAAGTTTGCTTTTTTCAACTCTTATTTTGTTTGAATATATTGGATTTAAACCGCGTGTTTATAGGATCTGATGAATGTTTCTAATATTATTTCAGCCTCTTTTCCCCGGTGAGAGTGGTGTTGACCAGCTAGTAGAGATCATAAAGGTGTGATTTTTAACTCAAAATGTTGCGGATTTAGTTGTGCTTTTTATCAAAAG
The DNA here is from genome assembly GCA_030686995.1 of Artemisia argyi. Lineage (NCBI taxonomy): Eukaryota > Viridiplantae > Streptophyta > Magnoliopsida > Asterales > Asteraceae > Artemisia > Artemisia argyi. Next base: position 4,043 of record JARVZY010001682.1, read on the forward strand.
TTATCGCTATAGATTCCAAATGAAGGTGTTTGTTCTTTTACTTCTATGAGCTTGAATTTAGTTATAATGTGGCTACTTGGTTTTTTTATAGGTTTTGGGTACCCCAACAAGGGAAGAGATCAAGTGCATGAACCCCAACTACACCGAATACAAGTTTCCCCAGATTAAAGCTCACCCGTGGCATAAGGTAATAATCAGGATCTGATCAAGACTTTCATAATTACATGTGGATTCCCGCAACCTAAAGGAATACTTATTGTTTTCAGATATTCCACAAGCGCATGCCACCAGAGGCAACTGATCTTGTTTCAAGGCTCCTACAATACTCCCCAAATCTTCGAAGCACCGCTGTGAGTATAAAAAGTAGCAAATTTCTAACTCTGTATTTGAATATATTTGCATACTAATTATGGATTTGTGTACAGTTGGAGGCAATGGTTCATCCATTCTTTGATGAGTTACGTGATCCAGCAACTAGGCTGCCAAACGGGCGATTCCTTCCACCACTTTTCAATTTCAAGGCTCATGGTAATGAAACGGAAATTGGCTGTGTGCATTTTGTTAAGTCTATGCTATCTATACTGAAAATGAAATTGTATTTCTGGTGTTCTTTTTATAGAGCTTAAAGGCGTGCCCACAGAGATGCTTACGAAGTTGGTCCCAGAGCATGCTAAAAAGAATTGCGCATTCCTTGGTTTGTGAATTTAAGAAGAGAAGGAAATTCTGTTTGTTCATTTGTTCCTTGTAGTAGTGTGTGTATTGCCTAGAAGTAAAACCAAAACAGCCTAATTGTTATCCCATATGAATACGATTACCCTTGTGAAATGGAATACGTAAATGTAAAACCTTATATTAAGTGCAACAACTCTCTCTCCGTCTCTACACATATGTAGACATAAATACATGTGCATATACGTATAGATCATCAATACATATTCATGAGAATTGTGAAAAAAGGAACTGCTTTACAACTTTGGTAGAACTGGTTTACAGCATTACGGCAGTTCACAAAAGTTGCGTTTTTGTGATTTTAGATTGATTCATACTCAGAAATTGTCACTCTTGAATCTGATAAAAGTGAGACTAACATTGCGTATTTACTTCATCTCATCCAGTGTACATGTGTAAGTTGAATAGACCATTGTAAATCATTGATGCAAGTCACATAAGCCAGATAAGTGAACAACTTCAGACGGACGATACATCATATCACAGTTAGAACTAGGAATGGCAAAGCCCCACCATGGGCTCGTTCAAAGAATTTTGTTGTTGTTTAACGTGTCTTGTAATATAACAAATGAAGCTTTGGCATATTATATCTTAGTTGGAATCTTATGGACATTGTCCAAATGGTCATCATCTACTTGGTGTTGGTTTGAATGCTTTGTTTCTAAATAATTATACTTTGACTAGCATGTTTGAATACCTAAACCGACCATTGAATTAGTGTAAAACAGAAAGAAGAAAAAGACTAAACACTTCACTTATGTCATTATTTTGAACAATCAAACAAGTTAAAGCATGAAATGGTATTGACTAGACTGAGGTGACTCCATTTAATATTGTCTATCAGCTGAAAAAACTGAATCTAGTTCAATAAGTAAATAAATTTAAAAGAGGAAATTTGATTTCGATTAAGTAAAAAACTAACTTAGCTTAACTTCAAGTTATTGTTTTAATCGAAGTCGAAATTAATATCCATCCATCTTATTCAAATTTCAACAATTTATTATTGGGATGTCAAACTACTATCACATGATGGTAGCTTTTATTGATGGCATGGAGAGGATTTTGGAAGCGACGATCCTGTTTGAAGCTTCTGTGTAGTGAACACCATCCCATACTATTGCGGATGTTACATTACTGCACATATTGTATCCTGGTTGCCCACATGTGGCTGTTGTATTGTAGTTATTCGGTAACCCTCCATACCCACAACACGCCTTAAAAGGTAGTACAAATCCTGTCAAAACAAGAAGACCATTAGTCTCATTATTTACTACTCGTAAAGTTTTAGTGAATTTGAATATTTGTTTACAGTACCATATTTTGAGGGGTTGGCGAAGAGATCATATTTGATGGGGTACACATCGACAAATACGATGGTTGCATCTTTTAGTACTGATTTCAACTCGTTGCACATGCTGCGTAAGCCTTTGTTAAAAAGTTTGGATAGATCATTGTGAACGCGATAGCATCCAATTTTGTCAAGGTCGCTATCAGTATGCTTGTGTAATGCAAGCTCCTTGGGAACACATCCTTGCGGCCCAGTGCCAAATATCCAAAACTTTCTCGCCCCGTACTGGTATAAGTTCTACATTTCAAGTATAAAAGTTAAGCATGTAGGTTCACTAGGTTGATACATGTAAAAAAAGAAAACACAAAATGATGCTTACTTGAATATTTAGTTTAGTTTCTGCTACAAAAGATGGAACTTGGGCTGCAACTGGTGCGTAAGTAAGATTTGAGGCATATAGTGCTTCAAGAATATCATTTTGTCCCATATCTATCATGTAAAGGGCGTTACGAAATCCATCTTCATTGATATAGTTCCCTGGAGTACCTGTTTATTGTAAAAGTTCATATTTTTTTCTTCAAAACAAACAGATACAAGCACAAGATAATGATGGATCTAAAAAACTAGAGATAAACATACCATGTGACAGGAGGTCAAGTGAGCGATTCTTGAAATGGACGAATTGGCGAACTTGAATATTAAGATGAAAAGGAACAAATTGTGGTAGAATCATGCCTCCTGCTACAGCAAAGTTTACACCACTCGTGAAATCTGGAGCCAGTGCTTCTAGATATGGGCTTAGATAGCCCAGCTTCAGATGTTCACCTGTTCCAAAAATCAGTTGTGAACAAAGTTAACATTTGAAAACTGAAACGAGACAGATTGAAAATCTATCCATGAAACTTACTTGAGATATTTAGGACATATAACAAGAAATGAAGGAGAAATTGACTTACAGATAAAGTCAAGTATGAGTCGACCATTGCCAAAACGACCGGTGCCTTTGTGAAAGAATGTAATGCCATGCGGCAGGCCAATGGGAAGTCCGACCCCAGCCAGAACATTTCCAGTGTCGGAATTTGCATCACCAAAGTTAATAATCAAAGGTCTGCTTTTGGGACTCGATATTGAGATACCAAAAAGCATACAAAAACATACAAGGCCCCATAATACATTTAGACTTTTCATACTTCACCAAATTCAGTCTACTGAAAACTTAAGTCTTGGTCTTATTTAAAGGATGCTTGAACGTGAAAAAAGCGAATACAACAACTAATACGAGAAACATGTGGATGATTGAATTTTAATATCAAGTTGCAGGAACATCTGTTTTTAGTCTTTAAAAAATCACAAGAATACTGAAAATGATGCCTAATTTATAAAATTTATAAATCAAGTTGTATTACTAATAAGAAAATGGTCACACCTTAAGGTCTAATTGTCTATTGTTTATACCTTTTTGGCATCTTTTTATTACCAGCCAAAAACTGTAACACAATACAAATGTAACAAGGTCATTCTTAGCAAAGTGGTTGGTACTCACGTACTAAACTACCAATGAAAGTACATTATCAGTCACACCAGGTCCATGTTCTAGATGTTATGATCACCAAGTTTATAGTTTACACGTTAAACACCTTCACTGGAGCGGGATATGCAGGGTCAAATCTAGAAATGACTGCCGCCTCCTTATGTTCTTATAACATAACGAATAAATATATGTAGCATATTAAGGTTATTGAAGTATTTTAATACAGTGCATCTATATTTCAGGGAAATAATATGTAAATTTCATTAACATTGTAAACTACTAATTTCAAATCACCAAATTTACTTAAATGTTAGCATTAACATCACCTATGTCTCCTTGTATTTGTACACTGATATACAAAATGTTATCTTTGAGACTTTAGAGACTTTTTAATATGTACTAAAATATATAGAACGACTTATGACATAGGCTGACCCTACATCATATTCACACATGACTTAAGTTCAACATGATATTATTAAAATATTAAACCAAAAGTTATATCAAGAAGATTAGTTAAATCTGCATTATTTCAATTTCAGTACACAATGCTTAACTAATTATTCTAGTGCTTCAACAATTTATTTCTGCTTGTATATATGTCCGTACAAGTACATGATGGCATGATTGTAATAATCAGTGCGACCAAAAACGATCTAGTTTTAGTGATGGCGTTGAGAGGATCATATCAGCAACTGCTTTATTTGCAGCTTCTGTATAATGAACACCATCCCATACAATAGCCGATGTCACATTATCACATATGCTATACCCTGGTTGCCCACAAGTTGCTTTCACGTTATAGTTATTTGGATCACCTCCAGACCCACAACACGCCTTAAACGGTTTCACAAATCCTGCAAACACGAAAAACTACGTATTAGTTTTGTCATTATCATTAAAGGTTAGGTGAATTTGAACATGTTGTTACCATATTTTGAGGGGTTGGCGAAAAGATTGTATTTGAAGGTGTAGATATCAACATATACGATAGCTGCATCTTTTAGTACTAATCTCAACTCTTTGCACATTTTCCGTAACCCTTTGTTGAAAAGTTTGGCTAAGTCATTGTGGACACGAAAGCATCCAATTTCGTCAAGGTCAGTAGCATTGTGTGGGTGTAAGGCAAGCTCTTTAGCAGCACAACCTAGGGGGCCCGTGCTGTGTATCCAAAATTTTCTCCCACCGTACTGATATAAATTCTATAAGAGAAAAAATAATATGAGAGAAAAAAAAATGAGTGTGTCCATAGGAAATTAGGTATCAGTTAAGAAAACTGAAATGAGATCAAGACATGCTTACTTGAATAGCTAGTTTAATTTCTGCTATAAAAGATGGAATTTTGGCTGCAACTGGTGCATAAGTAAGATTTGCTGCATATAGTGCAACTAGGAGATCATTTTGTCCGATATCTATCATGTAAAGCGCGTTACGAAATCCATTTTCACTGATAAAGTTCCCTGAAGAACCTGTATATCAAGAAATTTAGATCAAAGCTTTGTCGTCCATAAAACACAGATGGAAAAAATTTAATTTTGCAGTAAATTTAGAAACTATAGGGCAAAAAGACGCTTGGAACAGGTTTTGTAGCATATCAAAATGGATAACTATGGAAACAGGTCGGCTTCGGTTGACCCAAAAGTTTACTTCTTTAATACATAAATTCTGTGTCAAATATGGTTACTAAATTTATATTGATTCAAAAAATATCTGAACCTAATAACAGTATGAAATATCTGATCCTAATAACAGTATGAATTAGGATGATATTTGCATTAGAAATACAGTTTTGGGGACTTCTGACCCGTTTTCTTTTAAAATATCTTTTTCGGCTGACGAGTTGGAGTAAAACATAACCTGAATTGACAACTCATAAAAGGATCGAAATTGCCAACTTTAGTAAAAACACAAAGCTAAAGACTTTATGAACATACCAAGTGAAAGGAGTTCAAGTGAGCGATTCTTGAAATGAACGAATTGGCGAACTTGAACATCGAGCTGAAATGGAACAAACTGTGGTAAAGTCATGGCTCCAGCTACTGCAAAGTTTACTCCACTTGTGAAATTTGGTGCCAGTGATTCTAGATATGGGCTCAAATAACTCAGGTTCAGATGTTCACCTGTTCCAACAATCATATTGACCAAAATTTGCATGAAAAGTTGAAAACTTTTTAGACAAGTAGCAAAAAAGGAGGAAGAGAGCATTGACTTACAGAAAAAGTCAATGATGAGTCGTCCATCGCCAAAACGACCCGTGCCTCTGTGAAAGAATGTAATGCCATGTGGAAGGCCAATAGGAAGTCCTGCACCAGCCAGCACACCTCCAGTATCGGAATTTGAGTCACCAAAGTTAATAAGCGTAGGTTGGGCCCGCCTAGTTGCAGAGATACTAACGAGCATTATCCAAACCCATAGAAGCCCGAATAGTACATTTACCGCCTTCATTTCCAATAGTATCTACTAATTCACTTTTGATTCGATATACCGCGTCTTATATTTAAAAGGTGTGTCAACATGTAATAGAATATATATCTACTAAGAATAACATGTAAATGACCATCAATAAGGGAATTATATAATCAACTTGGTCTTTTTTATATAATATAGCATTAAGGAAATTACAAGGAAACATGTGGATGGGCACCACTTCAGGATCTGGTTGCAGGAACATGTTTTATACAAGGATAAGATGTATAAGGATGCAAGTATTGTAGAAAATGATCGACAAGTAGGCGTTTTTATTAATGTTACAAAACGAGTTAGTACATCATTTCATAGTTTTTGATGAGCTGTACTGCCTGTACAAGTTTAATGCCATGAGCATTAAGTTTAACGACTAAATTGATACGACAACTTGCACAATTACAAATGTGAAACATTGATATTAGTTTGTTGCTATTTTATAGCACTGAGCCTTATAAATGCTCGAAATAGGCCTCCATCACTATCAGTGACGTACATACGAGCGGACTTTTACTGTGAAGGCCAGATACAATCATGATCAATATTCTTCAACAGGAAGTGTTGGTCTGATTGAGTAGGCGAGACATTGTGACATGAAAACTTGGTTCTTCCGGCTTTGCTGCGGCAGACATCTTGGATCGTAGGGACGTAAACATGATGGTGTCGGCTCACGAGAGCTGTCAACAGCAACACCAATGAAGCCATGAAACCACAGGATAAGTGCAAGCAATCTGGAAAGATGGCAAGTATAGATATATATAGAGCTGCCAATAGTTTATTACTTTATACTAATTTAAGTTGAAATTAATTTGCAACTTTGAAAGCCATTTTAGAGGTTGGGAAATTTATTGTGCAAACAAATATAGTTGGCCAACTTTATAATTAATCTATCTCTAGTCAAGTGGCGTTGGACAACCATATGGATCATCATTCCAAGTAACCTCCTTCTTTATGTCTGATTTCTAATTCCATCATCCAGTAATAGATTAATATAAACAAATGCATATAACGTGTGACAGGTTGGTTGACATAAATATTTCTATACTAACCTTAAGAGTGAGACAACTCAGACAAGTATTAAGTATACATTGTAACAATTACAAGTATTACGAATACATTGTATCGTATCATGTTTTGGACTTATGATACTTTAGATCTATGCCACTTTGTTCCAAATTATAACCAATTATAAGTTCTTTACATAAGTTAAGAACTTAGAGGTAATCATCCACCTAGCTATTTTATTGGTTACTATTATGTTGACTATAGGGCTGAGCAAACGGACCGGCCGGACCGGACCGACCGACAAAACCGACCGGACCGAGACCGACCGGACCGGACCGACCACATTCGGTCCGGTCCTCGGTCTAAGCTTTTTGCCAAATTCGGTCTCGGTCCGGTCGGTCCGGTCCGGTCCGGTCCGGACCGACCAAAAACCCGAAAAAACTTGCCTAATTGGACCGGACCGACCGAAGACCGACCGGACCGAGACCGGACCGAGACCGGACCGACCATATTCGGTCCGGTCTCGGTCTATGGTTTTCCGGTTCTCGGTCTTCGGTCCGGTCCGGTCTTGGCCGGTCCGGTCCGGTTTCCGACCGATGATCACCCCTAGTTGACTATATTTAGTAGGGGTTGTAGTGTTCGGAAAGGTTTGGTTTGACGGATAATCTTAACATGCAGTTTATTTTAAGACTTGATGTGACCCTTTCTCAAGGATCACATCTTAAGGCAATGTTAAGTTATTTTCTTCAAATCAGCGAGAGTAGAGATTAAACTAGGGCTGAGCAAACGGACCGGCCGGACCGGACCGACCGACAAAACCGACCGGACCGAGACCGACCGGACCGGACCGACCACATTCGGTCCGGTCCTCGGTCTAAGCTTTTTGCCAAATTCGGTCTCGGTCCGGTCGGTCCGGTCCGGTCCGGTCCGGACCGACCAAAAACCCGAAAAAACTTGCCTAATTGGACCGGACCGACCGAAGACCGACCGGACCGAGACCGGACCGAGACCGGACCGACCATATTCGGTCCGGTCTCGGTCTATGGTTTTCCGGTTCTCGGTCTTCGGTCCGGTCCGGTCTTGGCCGGTCCGGTCCGGTTTCCGACCGATGATCACCCCTAGATTAAACCTATGACCTATCTTGCTAAAAACCTCTTTTTCCTAATGATGTTTGCTTTGGAATAATAGGCACAAGGTTGGTCCCTAAGTTGCAGCTCGTATAAGATCTCGGTACTCTTGATTTGTTCATACATACATCAGACCCGAAATTTCGAGGAGATTGAATGCATTAAAATAACAAATCGCATCAAAATCTATTGTTTTATAATCATCAAAAGGCTTTTGGCAATGGCATGTGTATCCGTGACTCCGTGAGAGCCGTGAGATATGTTAGTGGATATATTGTATGGGCCCAAACTAGTCTAGAACTTGGGCTTGAGCCCATACATTATATCAACTAACAAGATATTGATATACCAAACAAAAAGATGTAAGTTTAACTTTGAGCAATAGTGAAAATTATTACCAACGACCGAAGGCACAACCTCGAATGCATGAGTTTGCTTTAATAAGTTCGATATTTGTTTTTCTTTTTGTAAAAAGATAAATAAATAAATATTTCACCAAACGACTGAACGAGGTTAGAGCATAAAAAAACCAAAACACGAATTGGGCCAAACAGAAAAGTACGGGCCGAAAATATGGATCGTTTATGACGCCAAAAGCCCAAAAAATCAATTACTGTACATAAACATTTATTAAAAAAATCGACAGTAACTCGATAACTGGTGTTCTATCAGAAAATCCAAAATTCAGTTAAAAATCACTTACTTAGAAGCCCTAATCTTTGAATTCAAATTGATCTCTTAAACAATCAATTCAATTGAAGTTGAATTAAAAGAAAAATCCTAATTTGAAGAAATGGATGCAAAGGACATATTAGGGATCCCAAAAGCAAATTCATCGTCCCTACCAGTCGAAAAGAAATCAAAGCCACCCAAAGAGTCTCAACGGAAACCCGATGGCATTTCGCGTGAGGTTTGTTTAGTAACTACTTTTTTTTTTATTATTATAAAAAAATTGTTATAGTAATTAAAAGGTGTGTTAAAATGTAGGTATATGCACTTACTGGTGGTGTGGCTCCACTTATGCCGTCTGTTGATGTTACTACTCTTCATCCCAAAAAACGTCCTCAGCCTACTAATAATGACAAGGTTGGTTAGTTTTCGACTTTTCGGAGTATAAATTTTACTCTATGTTAGTTTTGCTGATAAATGAGGCTTATTTAGCTGTCGTTGAGCTGAGATGATGGACTAGTACATTAGTTACTTACTTATTGATTACTCGCTAACTGGCCTAGGCGTGGAGTAATTGGATTGTATTTTTTTTTATATATTGTTTCGAAAGTATATGCATGACGTAAACATAATATTTCAAAGTCTAAATAGTTCACACTTTAACTAGTTTCAAGTTCAAATGTAAACATAAACATTATACTTTAAATCCAAGTAATTTGGCCGAGTTTGGACGACTAGCTCCAAATTGCCTTGGCACCTCGCCTGAGTAATCGGCCGCCTGGGCTGAGTTCTACGCTGCTTGATTGGTGTATTTGGCTTACTGAATTATCTTGCAGTTATAGTGGCAAGGGGCGAGCTTTACCTAGAGAGTTAGACTCTGTATTTTGTATGACATTGTGTATCGTAAGTAACGTATTGTGTTAAATAGAATGATGACTTGCAAACGCTGCATTTTGGCTATATACATTCTTTGCATTGTTGGTTTCATTTTTACCGACCCAGTGTTCCTATTGATCTATGGTGAATTTTGACTATTTAATTCCTATTGATCTATGGCGAATTTTGACTATTTAACTCATTCTTTGGTATTGTTTTCTCCTGTTAAGTTTACCACAATGGTCCTTTGAATGTTTCCCGTACGTTTTATCTTCCTGGTTTGAATATGTCTTGTAAGGCCTTTATCTTGGCTATTTAAGTTTGAGTGTGCCTTTTTTAGTTTTGGCCTTAAATATATGAGTACGCAGTGCACATTTATTTTCTGGGATTTGATGAACATATCCGTAAGGGCAATGTTTAAGAAACAACAAGTTGTGCATTAATCATAACCAACCACCTCAAAGAGGTTATGTACAATTTTGTTTGGGTGTAGCTAAAGTAGAACTTTTTTATTTGCAGCTTTTCTTGCACTAGACATCCCATTTAGTAATTATTGGCCATTTCCTTAAGATACCATGGTTTTAACAGTGTCCTTTCTTTTTGCTTAGCGCGTGCTTCACTTTTGTAGTATCTATCACAATGCTTTCATATGAGTTCACATCCATTTTATTGCTTATAATTTTGGGATTTACCATCTAGATAACATGGGAATGGCTTAGTTTCACAAATTCTGCTCGGAAAGATAACTTGGAGCTTTACCATTGGGTATGTTATTCTTCTTTTTCTTGATATACAATCAAGATCGTTATTTGGGGATAATTATAAAGTATCTTGTTTGTTTAAACTTGTATAGGTCAGAGTTGTAAATGGAACTCCACCGACAGGAGACTATTCCTTTGCAAAGTACAACAAGGTACATGTTTTCATTGGTTTATTTATCTCTTTTCATAACAGTACCGGCATAAAAAAGATGCTACTAGTTCTTGGTCCTTGAGTTCAGCACTTAGCTTGTAAGAACTGTTCTTTGGATTCATCGGGGTCTTTTTTTATTCTCTTTATTGTCAATAATATGGTTGTTAGAGGTAATTGAAATTATGGAGACACCGTAATAGAAGTACGTTGCATGGACTTCAGAATTGATATATGTTTACTAATTTACATGATGGCTCCTCACCAAACATCGTTAGCTTTGAAATTTGTCCCTTCTTAGCTTTCTCATTAGTTGTGATGTTGACTTTGATGTGAAATCCTGCAGTCTGTTGATGTGATCAAGTACACAGATGAAGAGTATGAGAAGCATCTGACGGATTCAGTGAGTACCAATTACCAAAATTATGCTGTCAGATCTTTTTTAGTCCAGTTTTTTAGATATTTTTCTTACTTTTTTAAAAAAAAGTTTGATAAGAACACTTCAAACTAAAATAACAGACAAATCATATTTGGTCAATCTTTAACCTTGGCAATCCGATTGTTTTTGCCAGTCATGGACCAAAGAAGAGACGGATCAACTCTTTGATTTGTGTGAACGCTTCGATCTCCGGTTTGTTGTAATAGCTGATAGATTTCCTACATCCCGAACAGTGGAAGAACTGAAGCACCGTTACTATAGTGGTAATTAACTCATTGTTGTCTTATAATATCTGATATTCTGATATCAGATTCATTTTTAGAAGCCACAAATGGGTAATTCTTTCTAACTTAACCTTTGTTTGTTGCCGTTGCTGTGTCCATTAATTCTGCAGTGTCTCGTACAATATTGATTGCAAGGGCTCCATCTCCTGCTGATGTTTCTGGCCACCCTCTTGTGAAGGTATGGACCCTCGTACATATGCAGCATTGTATTTCTATATATTAATTTTGTGTAGCATTTTAGAGTTTTGCTATGTATCTTTTAGGTCAAGTTTTAAATCATGTGTACATTTATGTTTGATGTAGGAACCATACAACATCTCTCATGAGATTGATCGTAAGCGTGCTTTGTCCATGGTCCTCTCACAGACAAAGCACCAAGAGCGTAAAGATGCTGAGGTATGCATTTTTCTAGTTCAAATAATCTAGGTTTTTTTCTTCTGAAGTTTAAATGAATAATGATTTTTGGTTCGGTAAATTCTTTGCTCACAGATTCTTTCTGAAGCTAAGAAGATAATGGAGACTCGTATGGCTGCGAAGGCAAGTTTTCAGTTTTATCTGATTCATTGTTGGTATATGACTTTGATGTGACAATCTTTATATTTTGTGCATTTTTTTTCACATACCATGTTCTCTTTTCTATCATTGTGTTTTTGCATGCTAGTTTAACGAACTGCTTTGTAGCATATATTGAACCAGTTGTAACCAGGACTAAATGAACTTGTTGAATCATGTTTTCTAACATCATTATGCAAATATTCTGGTGCATATATGTAAACATACCACTCATTAGTTGTCTCGTCTTCTGTTCTTCAGGCTGCTCAAGATGCAGAGTTGGCTGCCACACTGAATGCTAGTCCAGAACGCATGGAAAAAACTAGTGCTCCCGTTGATATCGCATCGCCTTCTAATATGCAGGGTACTTCAGGTGTTGCACCTTTGACGTCAATGGCAGAGAACGCTGCTGCTGCTGCAGCTTCTCTTCGCATGGTATAACAAGCCGTTGGTGTTTTTTAATCCTTTGCATACCTCCTCTATGTGAAGTTGCTTCTGTATTTTTTACTGATTTTCTCTGTTTGCAGCTTAAGGTATACTTAAGAACTTATGCCTTGGATCAAATGGTGCAAGCTGCAAGCTCATCAGCAGGATTGCGAACTATTAAGCGTGTTGAACAATTCTTACAAGAGCTTAAGGTTTCTTACTATCTTATAATAGCTAATGTATTATTATCTTATTCATACTCTGAGACGTATTGGCTATGTTACAGTAAACTAAATGTGTGTCATTTGTACAGGTGAATTTGAAACCCAAAGTCCCGACTAAAGCTGTTTGTGCAGAACATCTGGAATTGCGAAAAGAGATACTGACTCTCTTAAATCTTCAGAAACTGGTATTGTTTTGCATTATGTTCATCTGTTTAATTAGTCTATGCTCATTATCCTCGACTTAATAATTCGTTTCTCACTGTTATTGTTTTCAGTTGCAAAATAAGGAGGAAGGCTCATCTTATCGAGAAAGTTCATATACCGAAACACCAGACGGTCCAAAGGTTACTAAACCCTTTAAAGAATTTGGAATCTTTTTAGTTGTATTTTCTTCTTTGCAGTTTATGTTCCGGCTATATCATATGTTTTAATATGGTTTATTTTGATCTTATCTGACAGCTTTTACAGCGTGGCATGGATCAGGACCGAACATTTGTTCCTGACTCAGTAAGCTATGGAGGTAATTACTTTCCTCGGATTTCGTATTTTTTTCTTTTTTCTTTTTTTGGATTCTAATTTAATCTACATTTACTTTCCAGCAATATCAGCAGAAAGAGTTGTTAAAAGAGACCAGAAACGCAAGGTATGCAGTATACTTTCGACTCTCTTGCTGACTCTGCATACATTTCCATATCAGTTTACCTATTTATTTCTTATTCCTGCTCAACAATTCCATGTTAATAATGGTATCTTTTGTTTAAAGGGACCCGGGAGAGAAGCACCGTCTTCACCAGCTCATTCTAATAAGAGACCTCGGAAGCTGAAGGCTACAGATAGTTAATATGGCAGGTACAAATACAATGCACACCTGGATAAGTAGCTGTATTTTTTTGTGTTGCCTTTAGAAACAAGTTTAAGACTCTTGATTAGACTTTTACTTTTCTCAATTGAAGTATCTTGTATCTTCATGGAATTGGTATATAGTATTTATATTTAATAAACTTATCACCATCTTCTTATGCAGATATAAATGCTAATGGGATTGATTTTACTTCTTATTGGCCATCAAGAAAAAGGTAACCAGTATTGACTGTCTCTCTGTTCATCTTCATCGGAAAAGGTCCCAAATGGCGTGTGGAGGAAAGCAGAATATATCTGGTTTATACCGTTATACAAGGAAGTGTGGAATCTGCAATCTTAACATTCTGTAAGAGATGCCACATGCCATGTGGCATCGGTAGTTTTTGCTCGCGTGAAGTTGTCAAATGCCAAACATGAGATTATGTAAATACAAGAATGTTGTGTCATATAATCTCCAGTGATTTTAAGACATCTTTCTGTGGGGTTTTATGATTCGATGCAAGTTTTATTGTGTTAGATGCTAAATTAATCTAATTCATATCGAGGCTACGATAATCGGTATTTGTTTTGGCTTAAAGTTTTTTTTTTTTTTTTTTTTTTTTTTTTTTTTTTTTTTTTTTTTAACTTGCCAATCCGCAAGAACTATTGCTGTTTGATTTGTTTTCCAAAAGGGTGTTCTAACTGCTGCTAATTTTAACAATTCATGAAGTGGAATTAAAGGTTGTGCACTCGCATATTACTTGACTTTATTTTTAAAATACCATGTCCATTGATTCATGCTCATTTCTTAAGAGCACAACGTGTTGAGGGAGTTGTAAGGCCGTGTTATAGTAAAAAGTGTTGTCACCTCATGACTTTTTCCCTATAACTTAAAACGTATAACTTAACCCAAAAACACCCTTGCTCCATCACTCAAGTTATCGGACACTCTCTTATGACACCCTCTCACCCACCACACTTAAACTCAATAAAACACAAATACAACACCAAAAAACAAAAAATTGTTGTATAACACGGCTGTTAATTTTGGAGCAATGACTTATAACTTGGGGTGGGGTGTAGAGCGGAGCCATAGGGCTCGCGTTATAGGGCACCAGCTATCGCTCTTAGTAAAGTATTGGTTGGAAATTCAATATTTATAACAAAAAAATAGTGGAGAGGTGTATGAAAATACACAACATTACTGCTTGTGGTCCAACTGTCACAGTGTCAGGATTTGCATTGTATGGCCAAAAAAGCTTCAGAAACCATGCCTAATTGACAAAAACAAGATCTAAGATGCTGGCCATGAATGCTGTTCCTGGCTTACCTACCCGATTCAAACCCATTCCCACGCCTGTACGCCATAGCCAACAACAATTTACCTGCCAACCACGTTGCAGTCAGACAAAACAGACCCAGAAAACAATATGGCCATCCGTTTCTCTCTGCCTCTTTGGGTGTGGTTTCCTTATGGGTCCCCTTCTCGACGGCATCCACTCGAGAGTGAATCTTGTCGTATATCAAACTGGCTCCATAGATATCGGCCCTCTTCACACTAACATCTGGGTGTGTATGACTTGTTATATCTCTTCTGTCTTTCTTTCTTTCAAGTTTTAAGCTTGTTACCTACTTGACATGATCAGGTTCCCCCATTGCTTGGGTTGTTTTACGCCACTGTCGGTTTGCTGCAACTTTATCTGGATCATAAATTCTTACCCACGCCTACTGAGAATGGTTTTAACAAAGTTCTTGCGTCCCTTATGTCAGTATCTATCTATCTATCTATCTATCTTTGTTGCTTGTTTTGTTATATGTCTGTTGCTGACTTGCTGTGACTGTCCATCCTGCACCTAGAGCGTTGGTGGTGTTTTTGAGTTTGAGTGCTGAATTATACAAAGCTGGAGTTGAAGACAGTGTGGAAACTTACATATTGTTTGCTTGTGCCGAGTTGATGTGGTTAACCCTAGACAGGACTAAACTCGGGTTTGCTTTGGCCTGCGTGGTTGGTCTTGCCTGCCCACTTGCCGAGATTCCTGTAATGAAGTAAGCAATATCTTCTTTACCCATTCGTTTCAGGAATCAATATCTATAACAAGGAAAATGACTTATAGGCCAAAAAAGATACAGAGTATTTAACTCATTTACAAAATCTCTAGTGTTTTTGTTTGCTAACACTGATGGAGTCATCGTTGTTGTTTTCAGACTATTCCACCTATGGTACTATCCCCAGGCGAACATTGAGATTATGGGCCAGGTATAACTTAAGAAACATAAATAATTAACCACCTATGGTTCTATCTGACGGGCGGTTAATTTTTATTGTTAATCCAGGGATTAGTAACTTGGACTCTCACTTGTTATTTCGCCTACACACCGTTCTTGATTGCATTGTCACGTTGGCTCAAGACAGTTGTAACAAAAGCAATGGTAGAAAGGTAGTGAATTCAAAAATACGGAAAGAATAAAAGCATGTACAGCAATGATATTCGTTAATCGAGCTGCAGAATTTAGTCTTGTTTGTGTTACAGAACCTATGCAAGTACTTTGTATGTTATTCGTTAATCGAGCTGCAGAATTTAGTCTTGTTTGTGTTACAGAACTCAGTGATTCGACTTCCTTTCAAACCACTATCAAATTGCTTTGTCTTGACCACAAATGAAGTTATTGAAGCAAAGGCTCCGGTTTCCTCTATTATCAACGAGTCTAGGGGTGCAAATTTGTATATTGTGTGTAACGGACGTGATTAGATTCATACTGATATATAATCTAAACCGAGTAGCATATCTGTTTTCTCTGATACTTCTTTTCACCTAGAGTGCTCATACATATAAACTAAGGAGTACTTTAAATGGCAGTAACCGGCTTCATGTATACAAATACCTTTAAAGAAACATTGCATGATGAAGTTGCTGCTAAAATTTTCATGTTCGTTGGTTACCTTTACCATCTGGTTTTGTTGTCCTCAGGTATTGTTTTATACGTTTAAATACGGAAACTAGATGTTCACTAAATTAAAAGTAACATCTAATTAAGCTAATTTTCAAGTCCATTTAATATGTATTACTTAAATACTAATCAAAAAGGAAAGTTGTGTTTAATTAAGACATTCTAACCGGTGCCCCTAGGGTAATAAGTGCCCCTCAGGCACACATTAAACAACATTTATTAGACATATATTTTCCTTTAAATTATTAAGAGATTTGTTAACCAATGCTCATTGGACAGAGGTTAATATCTAATAAATAAACGGAGAATACTTAACCTACCCAGTGGGTAAACTAACCGGTGACTAAAAACACAATTAATGCTTGATTGTAATATGTGGCATGAAAGGAATATAAAACACAATTAATCATTTGTTCCTTTTATTCCAATGACTAAAAACACTCATCCGGGTAAACTACCTAGTAGGTATTAGGTGTATCCATGCCCTAAATAAGCACAACATTTCCTAATTAACACAAAATTACATTAAGTATGCATTAAATGCACATTAAATAAAGTATAAATTACTATATTTCAACTTGATTTTCATTTAAATGAATCTGAATCTAATATGTTTTTATGTTAATTGAGAAAGTTCGTGTTCATTTATTAGACACTAACTTCTGACCAGTGGACATTGGTTAGCAAAACTCAAAATTAACATAACTAACTTTGATTTTTAATTTAATAAACTCAATGTTTCTTTTTATAATTATGTTAAATTTTACCATGAAGTCACCTGTTAGACAAATCATTTGTAAAATAAATACTCTTTAGAAGAAATGCATTTTCTGTCATTCAACATGCTTTATATTGGATTTTATATAAACAAACCATGATACATGTTTAAGATTAGGTTTCAACTTTCAATATATATATATATATATTTTTTTTTTGAAAGGTGAATTTCAACTTAGAATCGATCACCTTCGCGGACAGCGAAGGCCCCATCGCCACCCCGCCAGACTATGTTGTCTGAACCGGGTCCACGCTGATCTCAGGTGGTAACGGGTTTCCCCCGGAAACCGTACTGCCTCCACACAAGTTTACCTTGCTGGAGAAACAGCCGGATGAAAACCGGGCCATGCTCAAGATTCGAACCCCCGCAACGAGTGGCTCAAGGGTTCAAATCCATCATTGCAATATATCTCCGGAACAATATGGTCTACAAGTGGACCACAAGTGAGGTCTTCAACTTTCAATATATAAACCACGTATAGTCATATACTGAAAAAAAACATTAAATAATCGGGTGGATACATTGTGCGTTGTTTCTTTTTGGAGAGTGAGCTAGAAAAAGCATATTTTAAACAATGTTTTCATTTCCGATATCAATTAAAATGATACTACGTATATTCTTTTCCTTTTGGCGTGTTGTCTTGTCTAGTGCCAGTTGTCTTTGATTTGTCTCTTCACTAAAAGTACATCAAAGTGATTTGGCCTCGACATGATATTCTCATGTTTAAATTTCACTAAATATTCATTTTGGAAATGTTTAGATAAATGGTTCAAAACTGCCACGAAGATGTTCAAGTTAGACCCCGTAAAACTGAGTCAAAGGCTAGTCATGATTATGTAGTTGTTAATCACAATTCTTTTGATTTGCATGGTTGTTCATCCGGGTGGAAATGAGCAGAGCCGAGCTCTAGCCTGCTAGAACTCGAGCTTTGCTCATTTATATATATAAAGCTCGAGCTAGTTTCGGGCCTCATATTTTGAGCTTGAGCTCGGCTCGTGAAAATTTCACAAGCTCAAGTTCGGCTCGGGCTCGAATAATTTATATGACTTGTTGAAAGGACATAAAGCTCAAATGAAACTCGACTCGTTGATCACACTAGGCTCGAACTCGTTTATTTTCTTAAGCTCATTTATACATGGTTATACATATAGACAATATATATATATATATATATATATATATATATATATATATATATATATATATATATATATATATATATATATATATACACACATATTTCTAAGGCTCGTGAGCCAACAAGATCTATATATATAAAGCTCGGGTTCGATCTTGATTATTAGATGAGGCCCAAATTTATGCCTGAGCTCGTTTAGACTCGATTCGTTCGAGCTTTTTAACAATCCGATCTCCAGATTTTCACAAACGGGTCGATTTGTTCGAGCATTTTACCAATCCTATGTTGGTGATTTCAGTGTCATTAATCATTTTATGCGTAATGGTGATTTACCCGGGACCAAATGGATTTCAAGTTAAGTTATAATACTAGTTTGGAGGTGCGGAGTGCACACTTGTATAAACTAATTAACTTGATTTCGGATACAATGAATGGTAAAGTTTGTGACAGAAAATTCGTCACTAGGACGTTGCAACAATTAATAGATGGTGACTGTTGGGAATAGTGACATAAATAAC
>JARVZY010001683.1:0-67974 GCA_030686995.1 Artemisia argyi
AAGAATGGAGGGGAGGGGGTATTTATAGGCTCGCTAAGGCGGTTTTGGGTGAAACAGGGTGTTTAGGTGTCACGGAGTGGGAGGGGTGAGCAAGAAAGGCTAGGGGGTTCATGGAAAGTCTAATGGTGATGAGGAGCAGCTACATGGTAGCTAGGGGGCTGAGCTTAGGCCGGTTGTGGTGTAGAAGAGATGAGGGAGGCGGTTTGGTAGGGTAGCTTACAAGGAGGTGATGCACCTACTAGCTTGGGTGCTTGGAGGTGCTTGTAAGCTGCTTAGGGTGTTTAGGGGTGGTTTAGGGTGATTAGGGGTGGATTAGTGGTCGTTTAGTGGTGGATTAGTGGTGGTTTAGGGTGGATTCGTGGTGATTAGTGGTGGATTAGTCAAGTAGGTGATGCACCTACTTGTGTGGGTTCTTAGAGGTGTTAGGGTGTGTGCTTGGGTATGACTAAGGTGTTAGGGTGCTAGGTTGAGGTATTTGAGGTGCTTATGTTTAGGTTTTACTTGTTTTAGTTAAGTTTAGACCTAGTTCTACTTATTAAGTGTTTAAGGTTTTACCTATGGTTTAGTGACTAAGTTAAGTTCCTAAGTATGTCTAGTGACTAATACTAAGTCCTAATGGGTTTATTCTAAGTGAGGGTAACTTATGGGAATGTTTTGGGAAGGTTTGGCCTAATTTTGTAACCAAAATGACCTAAGTGTGTGTAGTGAGAGACTAGAGTTTATCCTATGGTTTAGTGTCTAGACTAGTGTCCTATTAGTGTCTAATAACTATTCCTATGTTCTAAAAGGCTTATACTAAGTGGTAGTGAACTATGGGGAAGTTTTGGGATGGTTTAGACCTAATTCTAGTTAACTATGACCTAGTTATGGTTTAGGGCTTAGGGGGTTTGTATCTAAGTTCTAAAGGGTTTATTCTATATCCTAATAGTCCTAATATATCCTAATATTCCTAAGGAAACTCATAATTAAGCCATGGACACATTCATACTAGTTAAACTAAGCATATTGGTTCAAATAAGCACATAATTCTACTTAAGTTTTAGTTTAGGGTTTTATTAGGGTTTTAGTGTTTTAGATTGGTGAATTACTTATTATGGTATTGTTATGATTTTATGCTTGACATACCTGGGGTTTATAGGATGTGAGTGTTGAGTTATTTGACTTGTGTAGATACGTGAATAGGTCTAGTGAGTCATGCAAGTAATAATGCATATAAAAAGCAAAAATTTACCTGTAAAATACCTACTATATGTATTTGTAATGGGAATGATAGTAATGGGTGTTTTGTGGGTTGTTATATTTTGATTAACTAATATAAGCCTATTAAAGTATCCTAGGCCAGCTCATCGATCATGAAATGGGCTGGTTGCATGCAAACATGGTTTCGACTCAAATTAGGGTTTCAAAATGAAAGTGAGCAAAAGAAAATGTCCAAGGCTTATTCAGGGGTTCCTAGGTGATCTAATAATCTTATATAGCATGCTAGCTCAGTACTAAAGCTAAACTGATCAAAGTTTAAGCTGATCAGTTTAGCTTACTTGGGCGAAACTAGGGGTAACGAGTGGGTTAGGGTTTCTCGATGGGATTTCACTTTGACAGGGGTTCTAGGCTTGCTTTGATTAACTCCTACTCTTATTAGGGCTTCTATACTACTGAGTTTTTGAGGTGAAGAAGAGAGAAAGGTGTGATTTGAAGTTGTGGAGTTGAGGGGGTATTTATAGCGTGCATTGCGTTTGTCTAGCAAGCAAAGGCCACCAAGGTGGCAAGAGGGGGGGGGGGAGTGACTATGTACTGCTACTACATGACTCTTAGGACCTATGGGAAGTGACTAATGGTGGCTAGGAGTAGCTAGGAGTGGTGGTGAAGGGTGGTTGGACCTTAGGGGGTCGCGCACAAGGAGCTCACAAGGAGCTCAATTTGTGGTGATGGTGGTGTGTGGTTGGTTTCTTTGGATGACCAAGGTGGTGGATAAGCTACTAGGTTGGTAGCTTGAGGTGCTTAAGGTGCTTAAGTAGCTTATTTCTAAGTTTAGGGTTTAGTTTAAGACTAATCTTGCTTAGTGAGTGATTAGGGTCTAGCTTAGGTCCTAGTGCCTAGATTAGGGTCCTATCAGTGCTTAGTGACTTATATTAAGTTCTAGGAAGCTTACACTAAGTGGTGGTAGCTTATACTAGAGATTCGGGAAGGTTTTGACCTAGTTTTAGGACTTTAAAGCCTATTTAGGGTTCTAAGCTTAAAGGACTTATACTATGAGCTATTACTAGTGTTAGTAGGGTTTTGGTGAGGTAATGTAGCTAAGATATCATATACATGAGCCTTGAACACTTTCAAACTAGTTTGGTTGAGAAATTAGGGTTTTATAGAGAACCGTAAACACATAGGGCTGATTTAGGGTTTATAATTGCTATAGTATACTAGAGTGATAGAATACTTATTGAAATGATGTTTAGAACTTAGGATTGACATACTAGAAGGTTTACAAGGCATAACCTTGATTATATTTGGAAATAGTGGTTACGTGAGTCGTCTAGAGGGCTATGTAAGTTACTTTACATAGTAGGAATGAGTAATGATACTTACGAGAATTGGTAATGAAATAAATGTTAAGATATAGTGGGGAAATGTATCCTATGGTTATGATAGGGTATAATGGGGATGGCTAAGGCATAGTGGGGATAGCTAAGGCAAAAATTTTACCCTGAAAAGTTCTATATAGATAGTATGACTATAATGACCTAGGTGAGTTTTGTGAGATGTTACAATATGTGAGATAGCTTGGACATTATTAGTCCACACACCATGGTATCCTCTAAAGTAGGGTTGAGAATTGAAATCGATAACATCTCCATAAAAGTCCTTTATGAGTTTTCGCTAATGAGCTGATTTCTTTGAGAGAAATCGTCATTTCCATTTTCCAAGTAAGCCGAGGTTTTTAACCCTCAAGCTACCAACCCCGAGACCTCAACTTTTATGACTAATGAGAATGTTAAAATATTTAACCTAACTAATAACATGATTATCATCTTTTAAAACTCAAAAGAATCTAGCTCAAATGGATTCTAGGATACTAACAACTTTAAAACAGCTTTAAACAGGGAGGGGTAGGGTAAGATTGATGCTAGTAGGTGTTGTTTGGCAACCACAACCCCACAATGCAATGTGCCTATCCCCCTAGCTCCCCCAAAAGCAACACGTCGCCCCATGACTTTTTCCAAAACTCGGTTGCACTCCCAACCGAAACAATTAAATGATAAATCCTTTAATTTTGGAATGTTAGGGGCTTGTTTTCAACCGTTGCACCCTTTTTCTTTGTGCTTTATGTATTTGATATGAAACAGGGATGTATAATGAGGAGGAAGAAGATGCTTTTGGGCCAGTTTCATTTTGCACCCTCAAATTTGATAGTAATTACATTTTTTTCCTAACTTCAGTATTTATACAAGTCAAAATAAGTGCCAAATGATTTACCAAAATAAAGGTTTCGGCCCATGTTTGAAATATTTTTGCAACAAATGGTCCAAAAAAAAGTTATGGGTTGCTTTTATGGTCACCACTAGCTAATTGTGGTTGGGGTAGAGTTGTGGAGAGTGAAAGCTAAGGTGGCACTGACGTTGCGGGGTTACTTGGGTGAGAAAGTGGTCAACACTAGCATTAGTCTAATAATGAGGGATGGTTCCAAGAGTTGATTTAATACGCCTAAGCTACCATCCAATTGATAGGGATTTAGCCTTCCAGGTAGACAACGGGTCCCTAATCCAATTCATAACAACATCCCAACCCTATGCAAAAATGCATTTTATTACTGACCGGGAGGCGAAGATAAAGAAAAGTAAACGAATCATGACTGTTTCCGAGGGATGAAGCAACCATTTCAACTTCCTCGATATCAAATACAACTCCGAAAAGTATACTTTTAGCGAGATTCAATTTAAGGCCTGAGGCCTACTCGAAGCATTTGAGGATATGAATAAGGATGTTGGCATTTGACCTTGACCATTGATCGAAAAACAATGTGTCGTCCACATACTAAAGAAGAGAAAGGTTGTCTCTCCCATATGTAGGAGAAATACCTTTATATATGCATTTTTTTCATGATTGAACAATAGCAGTTTGGAGGGCATCGGTAACCAAGAGGAAGAGAAAATGGGAGAGGGGATCTCCTTGATGGAGAAATTTCCCCATTTTGAAAGCACTAGATGGAGCGTCATTCATAAGAACATAAATCCTGGCAACGAGAGGCAGGATTTCATCCACATTTACCATTTCACACCAAAATCTATTTGAACCATTATGTCATGTTTATAAGAAATTCATGTAAATATTGAATGAAAGAAGAAAAAAATATATATTTTACAATAATTTATATTTAAATAACTTCAAACTCAACACTAGTCAAATACTTCTAGTAACAAAATTATATACAAAATATTTATCGATATTAATACATATTAAAAAATTTATGGAAAAACTCGCACGTGCATGAGTATTGTAACTATATATGTATAAAGATTTGACATAATTTTATTCACTTTTTTTAACAACCTCGTATATTCACAGGGTTAATATACGGGGTTAAAAACTAATGTGTTAGTAAACTAATTGAATTTAAGGGGAGTATAAACAGAACAAGGAGTAGAAGTCAAATGTTGTTTTGAATGAAGAGATTATAATTATTTGATTTTATCATTGATTGGTCATTGTTTGATGCTAGACAATGCATGTGTAGTAATTGTAGATTAACATATCAACTGCTAATCACTTCTTGATATTTGATATAGACAACTTGTTTAAAGGGGTGTAGCTTGGATCCAGAACCAAGAGAAGGATGATATATTTAACAAGGCCGACTTTGGTTAGGGCAAATGCCTAGTTGTTGGTTTGTATTGCTAACAATATACTCGTATGCTCATAACTATTTAGAGCATGAACATCTAGTTGTTATTGCTTCCATTCGTATCATGCAGAATGAGAACATGAACATGGTGTGTAGACACTTTTACATTAAGAAGATAAAATTTAAATGGATATCATACTACCTTAAATTGTTGGAAAGTATAAACACCGATCATCAAAAATCCATTACTGTAGCTCCTTGTAATCGTTTGAATACATCATTGTGGAAGACAAGTAGTTAGGTGTTAAGAGACCGATGAGGCGATGATCAATCTCCCAAGAAACTAGATAAGAGAGTAATTTGATAAGGTCGTTTGAGCGGATAAGACTACAATAAAACTGAAGAGAAATTAAGAAGACCTTTTAACAATATTCTTTTCCACATCCTTACTAAATATGCATCAAATACAGTTTATAATGAAAATGACAAATACTAGTAATTAACAACTTTCACCACTACCCTACTAAATAGGACACATGAATGGAAATAGACGTGGGAACTACAATTGTGAAAACATTAAGAGTTGATATATAAGCCTAACAAGTAGACTTAAAGTTAGATATAATCCATTCATTTAATGACAAGTGTAATGTTGGAATTATATTACATGACATATCATAAATACAAACAATAAAAATCAAGTAAATACAAGCAGAAACGTTATAACAAGATCATATAGCATGTAATAAATTAATCAATGATAAATAGTAAACGTAACGTTGTGATTCTAGCCCGAACAAGAATCAATAAAGCTAATCTGTAACTTAATTATGAACCCTAATTAGGGTTTATGTTGATTACACGAATAACCCCTTACCTTTTTGTTATTCAATCCAAAATATAACCAATAGTGTGGTTATATCATGTTCTTATACACACGTACTAATTCAAGTAAAAGATTATGCAAGTAATAAACACAAAACACTTTTTCGCTTAAAAAAATTCAATTCTCTAAAGGTTTAGGGAGGATCTATTTGTTTTGCAAGAGAAAAGAAGGAGAGAA
Organism: Artemisia argyi; assembly: GCA_030686995.1. NCBI lineage: Eukaryota > Viridiplantae > Streptophyta > Magnoliopsida > Asterales > Asteraceae > Artemisia > Artemisia argyi. Next base: position 5,898 of record JARVZY010001683.1, read on the forward strand.
AACTTTTTGGTTATGTGTACAACTTATGAAAAACAAATAACCTTGGGTTTGTATATATATAGTGTGAGATTACTTGGAGCTCAAGGCACAAAGGAGGTTCCCTCCTTTGTGTGGCTGATTGGATTGGTATCCCTTAAGGGATTCCGGAACCTTCTTGACATTCCAATAATTCACACAATAAAATTTTGTTAAATACTAACGGTCATTACATGTTTTGTTTATTAATAATTATTCTTAACATTTATAAATAATTATTATACATTTACTCTTCATACGTAAATTGTGCAATCCCGTGATCTCGAGTTCGATCCTAACACACAACTATTAATTTATGTTCATAAACTAACAGCTCCCACTTGGACATATTTTAATAGTGTTATCACATCGGTTAGCGTCTTGCAAGACGCCGATGCCTCAAGTACGATCTCCAGTAAGGCTCCTGGAAAAACCTTTTAATGATTTCTCATTATTATTATCCTTTTGTTACTAATACCACATTAATAAGGATATGGATCAAAGTCATTCCTTAATTAACCATTCTGTTTCTCGTTGTTTGTGATTGATCAGTGATGAGTGTCTAAATACTCATCATTTTATACCAATCTGAACTGCTAAAACATCCAAAAACACTCAAATATGCATCATAATACTGAAAATATCCCAGGAATGTGTTTTATATGTTTCAGATGCAAAATAATCAAAAACAGATGAAAAATGTACAAAGTTTGCATAATTGGCAGTTTCAGTCCCTCAACTTTGAAAAGTTGTCAAATCTAGTCCCTGGTTATTCTAAAAACTTGAAAAAGTCACCAAAGGTCCTTTTAAATCAAAAAGTTACACATTTAGTCCTTTGGTGCAAAGTTTCACAAAATCTCAAGTTTAGTCCCTGAAGTTTAGAAAATTGTCAAAAATGGTCCCTGGGATATTAAAACTTGGAGAAAAACAAATTTTGTCCTTGTACTTCTCATATATGGCAGGATTGGTCCTTGGTTGCAAAGTTTGGTGAAATTACATAACAGGTCCCTGAAGTTTCAAAGTTTGGCAGTTTTAGTCCCTGGAAAAGTCAAAAGTGAAAAGTCAACATAAAACCTTGGACTATGGAAACTTGGCAGAAAATACCTTTATGAGAACTTTGGAAGAATGCCAAAACCAACCCCCAAACCTTCGGCAAATTACAAATATGGTCCTTGTGTTATTATAAAACCAAACCGGACCCTTAATAAATCCCACAACCAAATCCAATCCAATCCAAAACTTACCCAGCCCACTCCCTTTGTTTTAGGCCCAACACCACACCAGCCCAAACACCCCCGTATAATACTACCAGGGTCAAACGTTGACCCTTGGTCAAACGAGTCAAACAAACACCCCCTTCTCCTTCCCTCCCCCACCCCACTTGACCCTGCAAATCCATCACCTCACCACTTCCACCACCCAACCCACTCACATACCCCCAATTGCACCTAACAAAACAACCACAATAAATGCCTTTCCCCCTCCCCTCAAGTTATCAGAGCCAATTTGCAATATCAAGTTTTGGCGCCAAAACACGTGGCACTAAATCAGAGGCTTAGCAGTGATCCAAGGGCTCAGGATTGGTTGGGAAATGATCAGAGACACAAGGGAAACCCTAATCCACAGCTATAAAATGAAGAGAAGCAAGAAGAAAGGAGATAGTTCACATTTTAGTTTTATTCCAATCGTAAAAGTTATAGTATGTTTTTTAGATAAATCAAAAGCTTTTAAGCATTTCCTTAGTTAATTCAGTTGTAATCTTAACCTTTTTAAGCAATATAATCAAGTTTCAGAATTTCTTCTAGTTTATGCAATTTTCATCTTTACTTCAAAATTTCAAATCAAGCTCTGTGGTTGTTTATGCTAATGATAAGGACTTTTAGGATCACTTAGACTCCCATAAGCTTAGTGAAGCTTTTAGAAACTCTTAAAAAGCAATAGAATCATAAAACAAGAAAAATAAAATAAAAAAATCAGAAAAATAAGAGAAAAATAAAAAGTTGCAGGTTTGTGATGAAGAAGGCTGGAGCAGGGTAAGTTTTGGATGGCCCTGGGTTAGAGGCTTTGTGGAAAGCCATTAGGAAAGATCTGTGGTCCTTGGTTCATGTGAAAGTTGCTTGGATGGCACGAAGTAAGCACAAAATTCATTTCTATTCTGTTTTACCTAGTATTGTTTGTTTATTTTTGCTTGTTTATGTATTTTATATCTTATTAGAATAGATTTGATCTGTTTCTAGGTTTAAATAATTGTGTTGCTTTGAAATTTCAAAACAGTCTTCAATAAGCTAGTGTTTGGATTAGTAAGTTTCAATAAGTAGAGATCTGTTGTTGTTGCTTTTGTGTGTTGAAACATGTTGCAGTAGATATAATTAGATCACCTAAGTCATAAAAACTAGGTCTTGTTCAAGAAAAAGTCAAAATAGGCTTTGATTTAGCCTAATATGTCATATGTTAAGTGTTATTACTTAAATCATCATCAAATCTTTTCATAAGTAGCTAATCTAGCCTAATTAGGTCTTATTATAACTTAATATAACTATTTTAGTCCATAGAATCCAATCAAATCTCAGCAAAGTCAAATCTTAATGTTCATTCAAAAGTCAAAAAGTTTCAAATCTGTCAAAATAGTCAATTAGTCCAGACCTTGCACAAGCCTAAAAGCAGTTTGGAAATCCTAGGTTTTTGTGGATTTGTGTTGGTTTGTTGTTGGTTTACCTGTTTCAAAAAGAAAATCAAAGTTTGAAATCCATTTGCTTAAAAATAAGCAGTGTGTAAGTTGCCTATTTGCTCAGTCACCTCCCTTGCATCAGGGGTGTGGACCCTGATTTCACAAGCTCACCAAGAGCTTCTCAGAGAGCTTTAGCCTTCACACCTTAGCATTTTAGGGACCTTTGTAACCCATCTCACCATTCTAGTTGTTAGTTTGAACCTTAGAGCCCTTGCCCCTAGCCTGCTTGTCCCAACAAGTCACCACCATCATACTGAGTACACTGAGTACTCAGTATAGGCATCAACTTTCATAAGCTTGCCAAAAGCTCAATAGTGAGCCATAAGCTCTGCTTGTTGGCTTATTTGGTAGCCTACCAGACCAGCTTTTAGGTACCATTCTCACTTTGGACACTTGTGCTTATTTTTGGATCCCACATAGGCTTATAGTTGCCATCTTGAGACTGCTAGTATATAGTTTGTTGATTTGAGCTTATTTGTGTGTTACAACTTATTGTTCATATCTCTTGCTTATTTTAGCTTAATTTTGGTTCACTTAAGTTGCTTGTACCTTATTGTACCTTCTGTGATCAGTGTTTGGCTTATTTCATTTGAAAAATCCACAAAATAAGCTAATAAGTCACTGTTTGGATAAAGGGGGTGCACACAGCTCATTTTTTAAGCTATAACAAAAGTGTTTTTGTAAAAAGTTCTTATTTTTAAGTTATTTTCATCTGTCAAAAAGAAAAACAAAGAAAAACCAAACATAAAATTAGTGATAGCTTCTATTTAATAGATTCTAACTTTTTCAATTTTCTTTTCAGCTTATTAATAAGTACTTTATCATTTTTATAATTTTCTAAATTTCCTTGTACCTTTAAGTATTTATAATAATTTTCTTAGATTTTTCTTAATCAGTTTACTATTTATTAGAATTAAAAATAATTTAAACAATTAAATAGGTAATATTAGTAATTAATTAGTTTTCTTTAATTTTAATTAACAACAGTAGGTTTTTATAATTTTCCTAGGTTTTATAAATTAGGTAAGACTTTTAGAAAATAGATTTTTAATTTCTATTATTCATTTTCCAATTTTCTTATTTTAAATGGTTAAATTAGATTTAAATTAATTAATAAGTAAATAATTAGTAAAATAGTCTGAAATTAATTTTTAGAAGTTTTTTATAATTTTGTAGGATTCCTGTGATGGTTAAATTGTTAAATAAATTTTTCCATAATTTTCTAAGTCGTTTAAGTATCATTAGTAATTTAAAATAGTTTAATTAGTTTAATTACTATAATTAGTTTTTAATTAATAGAAAAATCATAAAAAGACAAAAATATTTATTTTTATTTTTTATACTTTCTTCAAGTTCATTTTAAGGTTTTGAAAATAGTTTTGCAAGTTTTTAGTTTAATTTGTAATCTTTATCCTTTTTAGTTTAATATAAATTAAGTTTAATTTACTTTTTAAATAGGTTTTAGTTAATTAATTAATATTTAATATTAAAATAATCATTTTTATAATTTCATTTTCATTTTAAATTTTCTTTTAATTTTAAGTTTTAAAAAGTTTCACTTGCACCCCCTGTAGTTTGTAATTATCCAAAACTCACTTTTTCTGTCTGTAACCTGATTCCAAGTTGTGCAATTGTGAATATATCTGTATATCTGTTTTTGTGAATATTATATCATTGTGCAAATACCAAATACAGTAGCAAAGTCAATTCCCAATCATCTTGGCTACTGTCCTCAGTGCCACTCATTCTCATAAACGTTTTCCAAAAACACCATTGCAATCTTGCTGGGACATAACGACCTGGGGAAACACTATACTATCCACGGAAAATTGGAACTGAGCTGTCTTTGACTTATTGACCTTGGTCAATAATATCTGACCGTTTCGGGACCAATCAAAATTTGGCGCCGCTGTCGGGGAGGTTGTTGCGTGTTTTTAAAATCGTTTTAAGTTTAGTGGTTTTCAAAACCCTCCCTGTACAAATTTCACACAATTTGTAAAAAGTTTTTGTAAAAACAAAATCATATCAAAAAAGTTCATTAACACTTTTCCTGAAGTGTTAACAACACCAAAAAATCAAAAACAACAAAACAAACTGTGAAGTTAAATTACTTCGTTTTCTTTAAGATTACAACCTGAAACAGTTGGTATAAGGTAAATTCTGACATTAAATTGAAAACTGAAGAGTAATCCATTCTTTCCTCCCGCCAGCCTGCGAGTAATCTTAAAAGAACGATTTCAGTTAACGAATCAGTTCCAAAAATATTTCCCAAAGTTTTCTGCACACACACCCATAAGCCTAAAGCAATTTTTCTGTTAATAAATACATAAAATCTTACCACCGCAAACCAAGGCAGAACACCTACCAACTGGGGGTGTGGACATAATAAGTTCTCAAACAAAAGATTAAAACTTGCCTTTATATCCCTGTGAGTGGTGTACCTTTTTTAAAGAAGTCATTCACTTGTGATTATTGGATTTAAGTTCACTGTGGTTTGGCCTCGATCTTGTTTTGAAAAATTGTTTTTAGTGCATGCGCACTCGGTCACAAACAAAACGTAAAAATCAAAAAAATGTACCCGAGCTATGTACTGTTATTGAAGAACCAAAAACCGAAATGGCCGATGGGCCACCACCACCCCCTTACCCTCCCAGGGATGAGCCAGCTCCCGATCTTCGAACGATGGAGGAGTTGTGCCAGCCTACCATGCAAGGGAGGGGCGGACCTATTGCACCACTCACTATTGAGGCTACGGCCTTTGGCCTCAAGCACCACATGATCCAACAAGTCCAAAACTCGTGTCAATTTCACAGATTACCGGGTGACGATGCTAACAAGCATCTCGATAAATACCTTACCGTCACCCAAAGCATGAAACAGCATGGTGTCACCGATGATGCCCTCCGGCTGTATCTCTTCCCATATTCTCTCACCCATCATGCCACTGCATGGTTTGACCGACTCCCAAAGAATTCTATTTGTACCTTTGATGAAATGGTAACCAAGTTTTTAGCAAAATATTTTCCACCTTCCATGGTTACCAATTTACGAAATGATATCAGCAACTTCCGGCAACGTCCCGATGAGTCTCTTTTTGAGGCTTGGGAACGTTATAAGCTAGCTATTGATCGGTGCCCTAACCACAATATGTTACAAGTTACCATCATAGATACCTTCTATAATGGTCTGACATTGAGGCACCGGGATATTCTCAATGCTGCTGCTGGTGGGACCTTTATGAAAAGGCGTCCCGAAGAATGCTATGACTTGATTGAGAACATGACTGCCCACCATAACTTTTAGGATTCCTCTGCGGAGAGGGATGAGTCATGTAAATCAATCATTCCTTCATCATCATCTCCTGAAATAATTGCTCTCACCAAAAAGATGGATGATATCTCTACGGCTGTGTTGAGAATGAACCAAACGATGCAAAATCAGGTTCAAAATCAACAAGTGAAAGCCGTGGCCCGAAGTTGTGAAACTTGTGGGGACCCACATCTTTATTCCGAGTGTCTAGCTACTGCTGGTTTTTCTCAAGAGAACGTTTATGCTGCTCAAGGTTCCTACAACATGGGAGGTAATTCTTACCAACCACAAGGGGACCGTAATCTCTTGAGCTATCGTTCCAACAATTATCTCGGACCTCCCGGTTTTAACCAAAATCAAAACCGTAACTCGAATCAGAATCGAGGAGATTTTAACCAAGGTCAAAACTCAAATTTCCAAAACCCGAACCAAAATCAAGGTCATTTTAATAAAAACAATTTTCAAAATGGCAATCAAAATCAAGGTTTTCAAGGAAATTTTCAAAGAAACCAAAATCAAGGGAATTACAATCAGGGTAATTTCAATCAGAGAACCAATTTTCAGGGTAACAACAATCAAAATCAAGGGAATTTTCAAAACAACCGTGATCAAAATTTTCCTAATCAAAATCAAAACGTTGTTCCACTATCGTCTTCCTCCTATGAAGTGCTAAAACAATTCATGAAAGCACAAGAGGAAACGAATCGGTTACTGATTAGCAAGATCTCTGAACTTCAGAAGTCTTTAAATGATCGACCCTCGGGCCCGGGTACACTACCGAGCAACACGATCGCTAACCCGAGGGGCGATGTTAAAGCGATCACTACCCGAAGTGGGGTATCATACAATGGACCCACGATTCCTTCTACCTCTTCTTCTCCTACTACTAAGGTAGCGAAACGTGAACCTGAGGTTACCATGGACAAGGTACTTCCTACTAATAACGGAGGTACCAACAACGTCCACCCTCAAGTTGTCCCGGTCCCGACTCGTAAGTCTAAAGTTGTATTTGATCCTCCTGGAAGTTCTGATGAAATTCCAAAGAACGATCCTAAGCCTTCAATTCCATATCCTTCATGTTTGAATGATCAAAAGAACCACGAAAAAGCTAATCATCAGATGGAAAAATTTTATCAAATTTTCCAAGAGTTACATTTCGATATTAGCTTCGCGGATGCTCTTCTTCTCATGCCTAAATTTGCTTCAACAATCAAAAATCTGATAAGCAATAAGGAAAAACTCTGTGAGATGGCAAAAACTCCACTTAATGAGCATTGCTCAGCAGTGCTCTTGAAAAAGCTTCCCGAAAAGCTTGGAGATCCCGGGAAATTTCTCATTCCTTGTATTTTCCCGGGGATGGTTGAATGTTTTGCCTTGGCCGATCTTGGTGCAAGCATTAACCTTATGCCTTACACAGTCTAGAAAAGACTCTCTCTTCCTGCTCTCACTCCTACCTGCATGACTCTCGAGCTTGCAGACCGTACTATATCTCGTCCTCTCGGCATTGCCGAAGATATCTTCATGAAAGTAGGAAAGTTCCATTTTCTGGCAGATTTCGTGATTGTTGATTTCGATGCTGACCCAAGAGTTCCTCTCATTCTCGGGAGGGGATTCTTAAGAACGGGTCGTGCTCTAATCGATGTATTCGAAAAAGAAATCACTCTACGTGTTGGTGGCGAAGCCATCACATTCAATCTTGATCAGACTTCAAGATACTCCTCCAACTATGACGCTGAAACGGTTAACCGAATTGACATCATCGATGTTGCGTCTGAGGAGTATTCTCAAGAAGTCCTCGGTTTCTCAACAAGTGGCAGTACCACTCTTTCTTCTGATCCTATTATATCCGACTCTTCCCCTTCTCTCACTCCGTTTGAGGGAAGTGACTTCCTTCTGGAAGAGGTCGAGGCTTTTCTTGCTCAGGATAGTTCAATCCCTCATGGGGTTGATGAAAACTATCTTGACCCAGAGGGGGACATTATTCTTCTTGAAAGATTGTTAAATGACGATCCTTCACCCTCTCCGTCTCCAAAAATACTTCATAAAGAGGAAGTAAAAAATGTTGAAATAACTGAAGACTTTCCCGAGGTTGAGCTCAAGGACTTGCCTCCTCATCTAAAATATGCATTTCTGGCGGGTGATAATAAATTACCCGTCATTATTGCTAAAGACTTGAAAGATGAGGAAAAGGCAGCACTTCTAAAGGTTCTTAAGTCACAGAAGCAAGCAATTGCTTGGAAACTCTCTGACATTAAGGGCTTAAGCCTGGACTTTTGTATACAAAAAATCCTAATGGAGGATGACTTTAAGCCAGCAGTGCAACAACAGAGAAGGGTAAATCCCAAAATCCACGAAGTAATTAAACAAGAGGTCCTAAAACTTCTGGATGCGGGATTAATTTATCCTATATCTGGCAGTCCTTGGATTAGCCCAATTCATTTTGTTCCTAAAAAGGGTGGCAAAACCGTTGTCACCAATGAGGAAAACGAGTTGATTCCAACTCGTTTGGTCATGGGTTGGCGAGTATGTATTGACTATCGAAAGTTAAATGAAGCCACCCATAAAGACCATTTTCCTCTCCCTTTTATGGACCAGATGCTCGAAAGACTAGCGGGGAATGAATACTACTGCTTCCTCGATGGTTTCTCGGGTTACTTCCAAATCCCCATTGATCCACAGGATCGAGAGAAGACTACCTTCACATGCCCCTACGGAACTTTTGCTTACAGACGTATGCCTTTTGGCTTATGTAATGCACCAGGCACGTTCCAAAGGTGCATGATGTCTATCTTTTCCGACATGATCGGGAAAACCATGGAGGTATTTATGGATGACTTTTCAGTCATCGGGGATTCATTCCAGTCTTGTCTCTCCCACTTGGAACAGATGCTTAAACGTTGCAAAGAAACGAATTTAAGTCTCAACTGGGAGAAGAGCCATTTTATGGTTAAAGAGGGCATTGTCCTCGGCCATAAAATTTCAAAGAACGGGATTGAGGTTGACAAAGCCAAAATTGATGTCATCACTAAATTACCTCATCCCACCACCGTTAAAGGTGTTAGGAGCTTTTTGGGTCATGCCGGCTTCTACTGTAGGTTTATCCAAGATTTCTCTAAGATTGCCCGGCCTATGACTCATCTCCTCGAGAAGGATGCTCCTTTCATCTTCTCTCCTGAGTGCATCGAAGCTTTTGAAACATTAAAGAAAAAGCTTACCAGGGCACCGATTCTTGTTGCCCCCGATTGGGATTTCCATTTTGAGCTTATGTGCGATGCTAGTGATTTTGCCATAGGTGCGGTCTTGGGGCAACGAAAAGCAAAATACTTTCAGCCTATACACTACGCAAGCAAAACTATGATCGAGGCTCAAAGTCATTACACCACCACTGAAAAAGAACTACTAGCTGTGGTGTATGCCTTTGAAAAATTCCGGCCATACTTAACCTTGACCAAATGCGTAGTGTATACGGATCACTCGGCTTTGAAGTACCTACTTGTAAAGCAAGATGGAAAGTCGAGGCTACTCCGTTGGGTTCTCCTCCTCCAAGAATTTGATATCATTATCCGTGATAAAAAAGGAGCCGAGAACCTTGCTGCTGATCATCTCTCACGATTAGAAAACCCTCATTAGGATGTGTCCGAGAAACAGGAAATAAATGAAACATTTCCTCTCGAGACACTCAATGCGGTTGCTTTTCGTAGTGACTCTACTACCCCATGGTTTTCCGACTTTGTAAATTACCATGCGGGTACCTTCATCGTGAAGGGGATGACGTCCCAACAGAAGAACAAATTTTTCAAAGACGTTAAACATTACTTTTGGGACGACCCCTATCTCTTCAAAATCTGTGCCGATCAAGTCATCAGGCGATGTGTATACGGACAGGAAGCCACTGATATTCTCAAGGCTTGCCATGCTGGACCCACCGGGGGCCACCATAGTCCTAATTACACTGCCAAAAAGGTGTTTTATTCCGGTTTCTATTGGCCCACGATCTATAAGGATGCCCACGAGTTAGTCAAAGCTTGTGATGCTTGTCAGCGTCACGGGAATATTTCACAAAAGAATGAAATGCCACAAAAGGCCATTCAAGTTTGTGAAATCTTTGACGTCTGGGGCATTGATTTTATGGGGCCATTCCCATCTTCTCGTGGAAACAAATACATTCTCGTGGTTGTTGACTACTTGTCAAAATGGGTTGAGGCTAAGGCCTTACCCACTAACGATGCCCGAGTTGTTGTGAAATTCTTGAAATCCCTCTTTGCTCATTTTGGAACTCCTCGTGCCATCATTAGTGATCGCGGTACACACTTTTGCAATGATCTATTCACAAAAGTTATGCTTAAGTACGGTGTTACTCATCGTCTTTCTACCGCATATCACCCACAAACAAGTGGGCAGGTGGAGGTTTCAAACCGTGGTATTAAACGGATTCTTGAGAGGACAGTAGGTGAAAACCGTGCCTCCTGGTCGGATAAACTAGATGATGCACTCTGGGCCTTCCGTACAGCTTACAAAACACCCATCGGGTGTACTCCCTACAAGCTTGTATACGGAAAGGCGTGTCATTTACCGATCGAGCTCGAGCACAAAGCCTACTGGGCCTTGAAACATGCAAACTACGACCTTCATAAAGCGGGTGATCACCGTAAGGTTCAAGTCAATGAATTAAACGAACTTCGTGATCAAGCCTACGAGAACTCTTTGATCTACAAAGAAAAGACAAAGAAGATTCACGACTCTAAGATTAAGAACCGCGTTTTCAACGTCGGTGACAGAGTCCTTCTCTTCAATTCATGATTAAAGATATTCTCAGGAAAGCTTAAAACCCGTTGGTCTGGGCCATTCACTGTCACAAAAGTATTTCCATACGGAACTGTTGAATTATCTCAACCTGACGGTTCCAACTTTAAAGTGAATGGCCATCGGTTAAAGCACTACTTTGGAGGGGATGTACCACAAATGGTTGTCCCAGATCTCCAAACTTTCCCCACGAACCAATGAATTCGGGGATCGAGTCAAGCTAGCGACTCGATGAACAAAAACAGTAGCAACAACATGGGATTTCACCCATGTCTCTGACTTCTTTCTACTTTCTAACACCCTAGTGTGGGGGAGTGGACGTCCCCTGCAGATATTTGAAATGTATATATCTCAAAAAAAAAATGTGTGTTGTATGTAAATATGAATAAAGTGAAAAATAAAAAATGATATTTCCACAGTTAGCTTATAATATTATCTTTTTATGTTCAAAGAGTTGGCATAATAGCCGGGGCTTTGAATATTGAGGACAATATTCAATTCTAGTGTGGGGGGGGGGGGGGGGGGGGAATTCTAGCGAATTTTATCATATTATATCCTCTAGTACCCCCATTTTTGGCCCAAAATTTTCAAAAATTTTTCACTTTATTTCAAAAAATTTGTTGTTATCAGTCCGCCATGTGTAAATGACAAAAGGATTGGCTAATCCAGGAGCAAACGGCTATTGGTAAAGATATCTCAAACCCGTTGATGGCTTGCAATTTGCCCAAAATTGTATGGTAAATCAACTAGCCATATCCCATAAAGTGAATGAGTTGGCTAGCCTGCAAGATTATGGCTTGTGGTAAACGCCGTGGAAAAACCATAATTGGTAATCAGCTCACCAAGATGTTGACTATGTCCATCAAGAGTTGGCTAGTCCAGAAGCAAACGGCTTTTGGTAAAGACTAATCAAATCCGTTGACAGCTGGTGGTTTGCTCAAAATCACTTGGTTATCAGGTGGACCATAGTTCTTACTTGAATTGATATATCTGGCTACTCCAGAAGTGATGGCTTTTGGTAAAGAGTTTTCGAATCCATTAAGTTTTTCTCAAAAGATTGCTAGGGACTAGCAATGTTTTAGTCTGGGGATTGATGAGTGTCTAAATACTCATCAATTTATACTAATCTGAACTGGTAAAACATCCAAAAACACTCAAATATGCATCATAATACTGAAAATATCCCAGGAATGTGTTTTATATGTTTCAGATGCAAAATAATCAAAAACAGATGAAAAACGTACAAAGTTTGCATAATTGGCAGTTTCAGTCCCTCAACTTTCAAAAGTTGTCAAATCTAGTCCCTGGTTATTCTAAAAACTTGAAAAGGTCACCAAAGGTCCTTTTAAATCAAAAAGTTACACATTTAGTCTTTTGGTGCAAAGTTTCACAAAATGTCAAGTTTAGTCCCTGAAGTTTGGAAAATTGTCAAAAATGGTCCTTGGGATATTAAAACATTAAGAAAAACAAATTTTGTCCTTGTACTTCTCATATATGGCAGGATTGGTCCTTGGTTGCAAAGTTTGGTGAAATTACATAACAGGTCCTGAAGTTTCAAAGTTTGGCAGTTTTAGTCCCTGGAAAAGTCAAAGGTGAAAAGTCAACATAAAACCTTGGACTATGGAAACTTGGCAGAAAATACCCTTATGAGAACTTTGGAGGAATGCAAAAACCAACCCCCAAACTTTCGGCAAATTACAAATATGGTCCTTGTGTTATTATAAAACCAAACCGGACCCTTAATAAATCCCACAACCAAATCCAATCCAATCCAAAACTTACCCAGCCCACTCCCTTTGTTTTAGGCCCAACACCACACCAGCCCAAACACCCACGTATAATACTACCAGGGTCAAAAGTTGACCCTTGGTCAAACGAGTCAAACAAACACCCCCTTCTCCTTCCCTCCCCCACCCCACTTGACCCTGCAAATCCATCACCTCACCACTTCCACCGCCCAACCCTCTCACATACCCCCAATTGCACCTAACAAAACAACCACAATAAATGCCCCTTCCCCCCCCCCCCCCTCAAGTTATCAGAGCCTATTTGCAATATCAAGTTTTGGCACCAAAACACGTGGCACTAAATCAGAGGCTTAGCAGTGATCCAAGGGCTCAGGATTGGTTGGGAAATGATCAGAGACACAAGGGAAACCCTAATCCACAGCTATAAAATGAAGAGAAGCAAGAAGAAAGGAGATAGTTCACATTTTAGTTTTATTGCAATCGTAAAAGTTGTAGTATGTTTTTTAGATAAATCAAAAGCTTTTAAGCATTTCCTTAGTTAATTCAGTTGTAATCTTAACCTTTTTAAGCAATATAATCAAGTTTCAGTATTTCTTCTAGTTTACGCAATTTTCATCTTTACTTCAAAATTTCAAATCAAGCTCTGTGGTTGTTTATGTTAATGATAAGGACTTTTAGGATCACTTAGGCTCCCATAAGCTCAGTGAAGCTTTTAGAAACTCTTAAAAAGCAATAGAATCATAAAACAAGAAAAATAAAAAATAAAAATCAGAAAAATAAGAGAAAAATAAAAAGTTGCAGGTTTGTGATGAAGAAGGCTGGAGCAGGGTAAGTTTTGGATGGCCCTGGGTTAGAGGCTTTGTGGAAAGCCATTAGGAAAGATCTATGGTCTTTGGTTCATGTGAAAGTTGCTTGGATGGCATGAAGTAAGCACAAAATCTATTTCTATTATGTTTTACCTAGTATTGTTTGTTTATTTTTGCTTGTTTATGTATTTTATATCTTATTAGAATAGATTTGATCTGTTTCTAGGTTTAAATAATTGTGTTGCATTGAAATTTCAAAACAGTCTTCAATAAGCTAGTGTTTGGATTAGTAAGTTTCAATAAGTAGAGATCTATTGTTGTTGCTTTTGAGTGTTTAAACATGTTGCAGTAGATATAATTAGATCACCTAAGTCATAAAAACTAGGTCTTGTTCAAGAAAAAGTCAAAATAGGCTTTGATTTAGCCTAATCTGTCATCTGTTAAGTGTTATTACTTAAATCATCATCAAATCTTTTCATAAGTAGCTAATCTAGCCTAATTAGGTCTTATTATAACTTAATATAACTATTTTAGTCCATAGAATCCAATCAAATCTCAGCAAAGTCAAATCTTAATGTTCATTCAAAAGTCAAAAAGTTTCAAATCTGTCAAAATAGTCAATTAGTCCAGACCTTGCACAAGCCTAAAAGCAGTTTGGAAATCCTAGGTTTTTGTGGATTTGTGTTGGTTTGTTGTTGGTTTACCTGTTTCAAAAAGATAATCCAAGTTTGAAAACCATTTGCTTAAAAATAAGCAGTGTGTAACTTGCCTATTTGCTCAGTCACCTCCCCTACATCAGGGGTGTGACCCTGATTTCACAAGCTCACCAAGAGCTTCTCAGAGAGCTTTAGCCTTCACACCTTAGCATTTTAGGGACCTTGTCAACCCATCTCACCATTCTAGTTGTTAGTTTGGACCTTAGAACCCTTGCCCCTAGCCTGCTTGTCCCAACAAGTCACCACCATCATACTGAGTACACTGAGTACTCAGTATAGGCATCAACTTTCATAAGCTTGCCAAAAGCTTAATAGTGAGCCATAAGCTCTGCTTGTTGGCTTATTTGGTAGCCTACCAGACCAGCTTTTAGTTACCATTCTCACTTTGGACCCTTGTCCTTATTTGTGGGTCCCACATAGGCTTATAGTTGCCATCTTGAGACTGCTAGTATATAGTTTGTTGATTTGAGCTTATTTGTGTGTTACAACTTATTGTTCATATCTCTTGCTTATTTTAGCTTAATTTTGGTTCACTTAAGTTGCTTGTACCTTATTGTACCTTCTGTGATTAGTGTTTGGCTTATTTCATTTGAAAAATCCACAAAATAAGCTAATAAGTCACTGTTTGGATAAAGGGGGTGCACATAGCTTATTTTTTAAGCTATAACAAAAGTGTTTTTGTAAAAAGTTCTTATTTTTAAGTTATTTTCATCTGTCAAAAAGAAAAACAAAGAAAAACCAAACATAAAATTAGTGATATCTTCTATTTAATAGATTCTATCTTTTTCAATTTTCTTTTCAGCTTATTAATAATCACTTTATCATTTTTATAATTTTCTAAATTTCCTTGTACCTTTAAGTATTTATAATAATTTTCTTAGATTTTTCTTAATCAGTTTACTATTTATTAGAATTAAAAATAGTTTAAACAATTAAATAAGTAATATTAGTAATTAATTAGTTTTCTTTAATTTTAATTAACAACAGTAGGATTTTATAATTTTCCTAGGTTTTATAAATTAGTTAAGACTTTTAGAAAATATATTTTTAATTTCTACTATTCATTTTCCAATTTTCTTATTTTAATTAGTTAAATTAGATTTAAATTAATTAATAAGTAAATAATTAGTAAAATAGTCTAAAAATAATTTTTAGAAGTTTTTTATAATTTTATAGGATTCCTGTGATGGTTAAATAGTTTTATTAATTTTTCCATAATTTTCTAAGTCTTTTAGGTATTATTAATAATTTAAAATAGTTTAATTAGTTTAATTACTATAATTAGTTTTTAATTAATAGAAAACTCATAAAAGGACAAAAATATTTATTTTTATTTTTTATACTTTCTTCAAGTTAATTTTAAGGTTTAGAAAATAGTTTTGCAAGTTTTTAGTTTAATTTGTAATCTTTATCCTTTTTAGTTTAATATAAATTAAGTTTAATTTACTTTTTAAATAGGTTTTAGTTAATTAATTAATATTTAATATTAAAATAATCATTTTTATAATTTCATTTTCATTTTAAATTTTCTTTTAATTTTAAGTTTTAAAAAGTTTCACTTGCACCCCCTGTAGTTTGTAATTGTCCAAAACCCACTTTTTCTGTCTGTAACCTGATTCCAAGTTGTGCAATTGTGAATATATCTGTATATCTATTTTTTTTTAATATTATATCATTGTGCAAATACCAAATACCACTAGCAAAATCAATTCCCAATCATCTTGGTTACTGTCCTCAGTGTCACTCATTCTCATAAACATTTTCCAAAAACACCATTGCAATCTCGCTGGGACATAATGACCCGGGGACACGCTATACTATCACCGGAGAATTGGAACAGAGCTGTCTTTGACTTGTTGACCTTGGTCAATAATATCTGACCGTTTCGGGACCAATCAATCAGGATTACCAAATCTTCTAAACATATTCAGGGGAGATCTTGGGCACAGTCGTGCAAACATCTTGACAACCCTACGAGAGGTCCAACAGTATTAAACTCCAAAAATAAATTTGAAGGAACAAATTCTATCTTGATTACAAGAAAAACCCACAAGCTTTGTAACACTTCTGAAAACAACCTTTATGACTGCCAGTTACGTATAGCATTAAGTTGTTACACAAAAATGTACTACATTCATGACTCTTATCTTGCATCTCAAGTCTAAGGATAACTTTTTATGATTTACTTAATGAAAAGATCCATAAGTAACATCATATAGTTGGGATAAGTCGTATATTCGATATCATTGAATATCATGTGAAATTGGTATGCATTAACATACTCTTAGTATATTATACCAAAACTCACATTTGTCTTAATTTAATAATATTCCTATATTATTAACTGACAATGGATAATTTAGAATAACATTTATTCATGGATTAAACATACAAATATAGGATACAATATATTATAAATTAAACATACTATGTATTTAAATTTTTTATAATAATTGTTTAACATCCCTTATCCAAATACTAAATAGATCAATGCATGATAACTCTTGTTGATGAATTATGTCTCTAGTAATGACATTCATACTTGTTGACAAGGCATAAATCATCCAACTTTGATCTATCGGAATTTTAAGAATACTTATTTCAAGAATTTCAGCTAGTGAAGTTCTTGTATGTGCATACTCAACTATTTTGACTAGCATGGTACCCGCGCATTACGGCGGCGGGTACACTAAAATAAAATTTTAAGGTGAATCATGTATTTTAGTTTATTATGTTCTTTTTAAGAATAATTTTACGGATATCAAGAATTTCGTTTGGCCCGTGCCAGTTCGGGCTCGAGCCCGTTCGACCTCGCACCCATTCGGGCTCAAGCCCATAACACTGCACATTACTATCTATGTGTTTTTATGTGTTTTTAGTTTTATATTGTACATGTTTACTTATTACTTTAGCAATTTGTGCATATCGCAAGCCTGTGTATTTATATGTATAACTTATTCTTCACACTCCTTAGTATCTCTTCACCTTTGTAATTTAAATTTGGTTTTCAATTCGGTTCAATATAATTTAAATTCGGTTTTTGATTTTACAAAAGAAAAAAATTAATCGAACCAACCGAATCAAATAAATCAAAAACCCGATAACCGAACCGATAAACACCTCAAAATAACACATTCTGTATCTAAATCATATACAAAATTCGGCCCACTCAAGTAAGTAATAACCGACCCACTTGTACTACCCTTATTAAATCTAACCCTAAACCTAAATTATTTCACTTTCCCCGCCACCACTTTCATTTCACACAACCTCAAACACCATCCACACACCTTTCATATCTGCTAAATCCGAATCAAAAGCACAAATAAAAAACCATTATTTCTTTTATCACTTACACAAAAGATAGTCCACAAAACCCTCTTTGTTTCTTGATAACAAACTCTCATAAAAACACAAATCGAAACAGCCATTTTGCTTGTCTCCTTTGGTGGTAACCGAAACTCAAAACACCCATTAGCTTTTGTTTTGGTTTTTATATAAGTCACAGGTATGTTTTGGGTTATCTTAGTTTACTTAAGGTTTTCTCAAGTAATATTTATTCTAGATCTTGTGTGCTAATTTGAGCTTAATATTCGCAATTGTTTTTGTGTGCTTATTATTCTTCTTTTTCTCATGTTTTGGGTTTCTTTATTGTAGATCTTGCTCGCTAATCTGGGCCACTCGAAACAGCCTCGGGGAAGCGGATGTGCATCGCTTCGAAGCCGAAAAGAGTTTTTGAATGAACGACAAATAAATGGTTCTAGAAAAAAAAATATATAAAGATGAGATGTTTAACAAAATGAAACAATTAATTGTTTTGTACATTATGCATAGGTAGTTGTACATATTGGTGATGGGGTGTTTTAAATTTTGTATTAATTGTATATAAGAGATAGTGTTTTTTTAGTTTGGTTTGTGCTTTACATACTTGTGCTTTGTGTTTTATGACTTGTATTTACTTAAAATCTATATAAGGAAATCTTAAAAATTAAATAGGAGACAGGGTCTTATATGCTTTATAAGTAGTATAGATAATGCCATATAATATTTCAAAAAATGTGTGACATCCTTAACCACCAATTTATGATAATCAAACTTCCGAACATTTTAAAGTTTAAAGTATTCTTATTCTTTAATGTATAATGCAACTATGATCTTAGAAGCATAACTAGTTCACATGACCAAGGATAAAATCCTTACCATAACTAGTATTGAGTGTCATCTCAATTTCATTAGCATCATTGTATGCAAACAACAGTATGCTCTTAAAACTTTCATAAATTTTAATAGCTATTATGTAATGTTTGATGCCTTCCAAACATTTAAGTTTCTTAGCTATGACAATTTGCACAACAATTGACATATTGTTTATCTATAGAATTTGGAAGCTGTTCTAGGCTTAGGATGTATAATCAAACATATTCTTTTAGAATATTACACAAGTTATCTAATAACTTTTAATTAGATATTAATATTGCCAAATCATCTTCTAATCAAGCATGATACAAAAAAAATGATGTTCATGAAAAATCATTGAGTCATACTTAGATTTTATTCATGTTATACGTATCTATTTTGACTTTCTAAATGATATATCTTGTTATATTAGATTCATTTACCGCACATGTTTCAACAATAAACATTCATTTCAAGGTTGTATGTCTTATTTCTAAATCTTTCATGTAAAGTTTCATTCCAATCTAAGAGTTAACATTTTACTTATATGGAATGTTACCTTTTATATGTTCTACAACATATATGATTTAGGAAATTAAATATAATACTCCGACTAGCTTTCAGGAATACTTAGAAATTATCTTATGTCAATTATAAATCAAAACATGGATTTAATAATTAAACATAAGAGTAATCTCCTAGATGCATGCATTTATCCATCCATGGATTATTGCACTTTGTACACTTCCAAAGATTTATTTGAATTCATAAACTTCTTTTAATTACTTACCATCCTCGCTCAAGTAATCACTCAAGAAAGAGTTTTGATATTCCATTGTCAATTTCATATTAATGAAAATAAATATGACAATCATAATCTTTATATAATTAATGTGTTTAGAATAGAATATTCAATCATAGTTAATTGCTTAATTGTGATTAATAATCTTGTCATAAGACATGCATTAAATATGTGCACAATATTGTCCATATGATTTCTATACAAATATTTAAACCACAAAGGTTACCTTATCTTTGAAGAAACTCATCTTCATTTTCTAGTCTATCTATTAAGATAAATCAAGTTTCTAAAATTGATTACCTTTATGGACAGCATCTTAATCATTCATTGCATGTGTACTTTACCCAATTTCATATATGGTAATGTTTCATAATGATTATCAGGTTTACAATAATCCTGTAATTCATAGCCCTCAGCATATTAATCAAATATCTGAGATATTTTTCTATTTTATGAATGACATTTCCATCATCTTGGGATTTAACATTTTAATGTCAAGCCTCATTATGATATTTACTAGTGTATTTTAGAAGATTATGTATCTTGTAATTTTATCTTCTAAAGATCAAAACTCCCTCTTGCTTTTAGTAATTTAAAGACTATCTTTAATACTTTAGCAAATAGAGCAACAATACAATGTTCCCTTTTCGGACATTATAAAACACAATGACAGTTCATGACTATTATTTGTTAATAACCTACTCATAAGTAGTTTAACAAATTCATAACCTCGTTATAAAACTTAATGTGATTCATGACATTCATCACATTCTATCATATGATGGTGTCTTATTAATCTTCTAGATTGGAGTCTAATTGAGTATATTCAATCCATACTCAATTTTTTAACCTTGATAACTTTTGGAAGAAAAGAAGTTATAGTTATCTTTAATCAAACAATATAACAAGAGTTTGATTTTTCTAACTAAACATACCATAAATATTTGGTATTTCATTAGAATTAATATTGTAAGACAGTCTAACAATATTTAAGATAACCATATTCCTTTTGGCTTGTCTTTTTACCAACTAAGTCATTTTAATGGTACAATAATATTTTCAAGCCAATTATATGCTTTATAACACAAGTACTTTTGACAAAGTCACTTCATGTCCATGTCTCTACAGGAAAACATAAACTGTTATAATTCCACTATACGTTATAAGTCATTTAACAATTTAGTGACTTCATGTATATGTCCTAATTAAAAAACATAATAAGATAATGTCTTACTTTATTATAAGTCTTGTAACAATTAAAATACTTTATGTTTATATCTTTACAATGAAACATAAACATTTTTAACTAAAGTAATTATGAACACCATATCTTGGTTTCAATAGGAATTTCAAGTTAATTTATTATTTAACAATAATGTAAATAACATTATTTCTTCATTTATTTATATCATTCTAAGAACACATAAATATTCAAATTGAAGTAATATTAGATTACTTAATTAATTTATGTCATTCCAAGAATTCATAAATATACAATTAAAGTATTCTTGATATCATATTGACACATGTTCTAATAGGTGTCTAATTTAGAAACTGCAGATTATCATAGTTTAATTACATTAGTTGATCTGCTAGTAATGAAAATATGAAATTTACCTTGTTATTGCAATCTAGCTAAGCTCTCACATAACATAAATTGCAACACCAAGTGTTTCTTGAATTAGATTAGTATAATACAAATTAGAACGTTATTCTCTTACCATGCAATCAAGAGAATCCATTAAATCATATCTTTATGAGTTATTTCTTGCACACATTAAAGATTTCTCCCACTTGTACATATAACAACCTCATATAGTTGATAAAAGAAACATGCAATGCGTTTGTTTATGTGATCAATATGATTGTGTAATAGATCTTAGCATAACAAGTAGATGTAGAACAACAATGTCTAGTAAAGAAATGTACAAGAGTATCCTTAAAAGTATTTCAAAGTATGAGTGTCTACACTTGAAAAAAAATATTTTTAGCTACCAAGATGTCAAAACTTGTAACTCCCACTAAATTAAAGATCATTACAATAATTCTTTACTCAGTAATAAGATCACAATGCTCCCACTGAATTTGACAATATTATAAATGTTTCATTAATCAGTGAAAACAAATATTGTGCTTTTAACTATCCTACACCTTTGAATGTCCATACGTAATAATTACTTATGCACTAAAGAGTGTATCCTACTATGTAAACGATAGACTATCCATCAAATGCGATTAACTTGAAAAATTGGGCACGCAATTTCTTCCTTAATAGGTCTACCATCTTACAATGTATGTAGCACCTTTTAAATAGCAAAAAAAAACTAGATGGCTAAACTAGTTTGTCTTTTACCATTTTGCGGTAATTAGTCTAGCTTCTAATTTTAATAACTCATAAAATGTCATACATAATTTTTTGTTAACCAAATATCATATTTGTTACTAAGATTTTAATCACCGAATGAGGGTGATGAAATCCCTATGGAAAAAATGCAATTATCGTAATTATTAAAAAAATTTCTATGAGTTATATTAGAATTTAGACATATCTAATATTCCTATTATTCTTTTTCATTCATGGAAAGAAATAGGATTGTGTCTCATTCTTCTTTCATAAAAGGAGACTTCTTGTCTTTTAAATAAATTATTCTTAATCAAACATTTGTTTGAAAATAGAACGAGATCAATTTACCAAAGCCCAAAGTGCGTTTACGGTTTGAACGTTGCATTAATACATTAAAATGAATTACAAAATTCAATTTTAGTATTTTTGATGATTAGATCTTTAAGAAAATAAAATACCCATTGGTAAATATTCATATAAACCATAGTATTTTCTTAAAGCTATGTGAAAAACTAGAATCGGGGGTTGAATAGTTTTTACGTCTTTTTCGTTTTATAAAAGTTTGCTTCTAAAAAGTAGACGCAAATTACAAAAATCTTTGATACAAAAATATAAATACTAGTTTGATCACACTTATCTTATAAACGCTACTTATATAGAATGTTGAGTAGAAATTATGATTTCATATATATATATATATATATATATATATATATATATATATATAGTGTAGGGTTCTTTTTATAACCAAATAAATTGCGAGAACCAATCTTGACCATTAATTTTTTGATCAATGGATATAAATGAGTGTGGCATAAATGTAAATAGTTAAAAAGTTTTGATTAATTTTATAAGTGTTGGAGGGGTATTATTGGAATATCATCTTATTTATTTAAAAACCACCATTTAAGATAAAAATGAATCGGTGTCTCTCTCTCAAATAAAACCACTGTCATTCATCCTCTTCTCACAAACCCTAACCGCCTCTACCTCAAACAAACCATAACCGCCACAACCCCATCCATGCGACGAAGGAATTTACTTATCTTGAATTCTTTTCGATCCACTTGAACAACCGTATGATTAACATTAGAGGTTATGTCTTCAAACCTAGAAATTGCAACAAAAAAACCTCTATGCCTCAAACCAAAAGAGTGAACAGTCGCCATCCATCATTGTCATCCATAGATCTTCTCATGTGGTAAATTTTTTGTCAAAATTCGTTTTGGGCTTTAATATGTTATAACAAAACTTTTTTTTTTTTTTTTTTTTAATATATTCAGTTTCGATCAGTAATAAAAAGTCCTTTCTAATATATTCAGTTTCAAATTTAGTTTTTTAAACAATTTATAGATATTAAAAACCTAAAATTTAACTAATGTTTAATGAAGTACTAGTTTGAAAAGGAAAAATAGGAAGAACCTGAATAGTATCGAAATTTTTTAGAAGAGAAAAGGATAAGTGATCAAGATTTATAGGAGATGAATATTGTTGGTATGCTAAATTTTTAAAGATTGAGATGAGATAAGAATGCAGACTCACAAGTCACAAGTGATGTGGGACCTTTTTTAATGTGCTAACCACATGAAATAATTGAACATGCGAATTGGTACAACATATCTATAGTGGTGTTTGTGACTTTGAAATTGTTTATCGAATGTAAACTATATTTGTTGCAAGTTATTTTGAGGTGCGGCTGTTATATGATGGATTTGAAAAACTAAATTACTTTTGCGTAAAATGTCATGTTCAAAAGTAAGTTTGGGGTGCGGCTATTATATGCTTTAATACATAAATTTTCGTGAGAGGGTTTGTTGCTTGCTCCGGGTTTCATTGTTTCAAATAGTTTTTTTCGTCGGCTTTATTGGAGTGGGTTTATTTGCGTATGTGATATAGTGAGAGTGCATACGTGTTTTAATATTTTTTAGTGCATTGATGCACATGTATTTAGGTAATGGAAATGATGAATTGACAAAGAATGCACATGTGTTTAAGTCATTGAACTTTTTGTATATATGCGAATTTCGAGGTCTACATTTACTCCGGTATGTTATTATTTGTTCTTGATTATGTACTAAACTATTAATATTGGATGCAAATTTTCAGGTTTCTCATTAAGGCGGAGAATACGAATGCACATGTATGAGCTTAATTATATAACAAAGTTTGCTCATAGTCTATTTTATAATTTATGTAACATGTCGAATAATAATTGATGGTGGCAGGTTCATTCACGTGTGGCTGTTGGCACAAAATTGTATCAATTAAGATGAGCAAGACGATAAAAACATATGTGCACAAGGATTAAAAACACACGTGTAGTTTTTATGGGTTCTTGAACCAAGCGAGGAATACATGCGCATGCCTAAAAGATGAACCAACTGTTAAAGACATTTTATCATGCACATGTGCACGCTTCATATATTTGTAATTAAACATATTTATGTAAATCTTTTTAATAAAGTTTATTGTTTGTATAAAATTGCATAAATCTATTAATAAAGTTTTGTTGTTTGTATACATATTCATTCAATATTTTTTAAAGATACAAGTGCAAATATAAAACACATATGCATAAACGAGAAATACAATTGTCACATAATACAAAACACATGTGCACACAATGTTTTTTTAAACAGGTATAATGCAAAAAAATAATATATATATATATATATATATATATATATATATATATATATATATATATAGAATTTGGGGAACTTAAAAAAACGCCTTTCGTAAAAAAAATCAAAAATAAAATAAAAAAGTATTTTTACCATTATACCCTTTTAAATTATATAATAAAATTAAATATCCAAAAAAATCTGATTGGTTGATGCTGGTTCTCGCAGTTCTCGCAATTTATTTGGTTCTGAAAAGAACCTCACCCTATATATATATATATATATATATATATATATATATATATATATATATATATATATATATATATATATATATATATATATATACATATATGTATATATATACATATATGTATATATATACATGTATATATATATATATGTATATGTATATATATATATATATATACATGTATATATCTATATATATATACATGTATATATATATACATATATACGTGTATATATATATATATATATATATATATATATATATATATATATATACCATATATATATGTATATATGTATACATATATATATATGTATATATATGTATACATATATATACCATATGTATACATATGTATATACATATATATACCATATATATATATGTATATATGGATACATATATATACCATATATACATATATACATATATACATGTATATATATATATATATATATATATATATATATATACATATATATATATATATATATATACATGTATATATATATACATGTATATATATATATATATATATACATGTATATATATATATATATATACATGTATATATATACATGTATATATATATATATATATATATATATATATATATATATATATATATATGTATACATATATATATATACATATATATACCATATATATATGTATATATGTATACATATATATATATGTATACATATATATACATATATGTATACATATATATATGTATACATATATATATATACATATATATACCATATATATATGTATATATGTATACATATATATATATGTATACATATATATACCATATATACATATATATATATATATATACCATCTATACATGTATACATATATATACCATATGTATACATATGTATACATATATATATATATACCATATATATATATGTATATATATATATATATATGTATATATATATATATATATATATATATATATATATATATATATATATATATATATATATATATATATATATCCTAACCTATATAAAGCACAAGTTTGATTTCTAATTTTAGCAACAATAAATCAAGAAAAATCCCTCAAAACTCCTAGAAAACTACACGTGGCAGTTACTATTAAAATAGAAATATTGCAAAATAATCTCAATGTCATCCACTGATCCAAAAAACTCGGTCATATTTCTTTTCAAACTAATCCTCTTTATCATCCATTTTGAACGCCATCAACAAACCCATAACCAAATCTTAAACCTAATTATGAAACAACCCTCATTTTTATAATATTATCAAAACCGATTCATGGTGGTAGATAATCGATCATGTATCTTATCTTTTTTATGATCCCTAATTATGAAACAGCCGCTCCTTTTTTAAAATTGATTCATGGTGGTGGAATGATTTACTAATTAAATTTTGATTGAAGATTTGTTTTTTATTAAGCTGATTTTATGGAGATCAAAGCATACAACCATTTTTTTTAATTCAAAACCACCAATCCTACACCACCACCGCCGACAATATGATCCGACACAACAAGGTTTCTTCTTCAAATAACTCTCGATCCATAGACCACAATTATGTTTTTCAATTCATATATTGACGAATCTGTATAAGAATTCCGGTTCGAATTTTTCATTTATGTATATGTGTTTTTTGGTGATGCATTTGTTATGCCTTCTAGGTGTTTGAAGCAATTGAAGATCCAAAATCAACCAAACCGGATAAAATATGATAAGTCAAACGAATATGCAAATCAAGTAATTTCAATATTTATCATATTTGTCAGATGTGGATGAAGGTAAATTACTCGATTTAATGTTTAGTTTTATAAAAAGATCATTAACAATGAGGGATTGTGATTTTTTTATTTGATTTATAAAATTGTTTGTTTATGACGTTTTTTAATTTCTTGAGTGATATGATATTTGTGTTTATCTAAGTTACAATACATAACCCACTTACATATTTAACCACTTTTCAATTAGGAGTAAATTTTATTTATTTATTTATTTGCTGATGATCATTTATGCTTTATAATTATGACTTTTGTTTTATGATAATAATCATCTGTGTTTCCTATATTTGCAACTGCGACATTTCTTATTTGATAACTGGAAACTTTTGTTTTATATAGAAACAAAGAATGATGGTGGCCTTTCATCATCAAGTTCTTCAAAGACTAAAATCATGTAAGTACAATAACCATGGCCCTAAAATGAAGTTGTTGAATCTTGGCTTTAGTGTGTGAAGAGTAAAACTGAAGATGTCAATTTAAGTGGAAACAAAATGATACGTGACTTACCCACTTTTATTTGTTAGTTGACTTATTCAATTTCACTAATTTGATCCATTTCACATTTATGATAACATTGCATGATCTACTGATAAGTACTTAAGTTATGTCATAACCGAAACGATAAGTCTGTACTATAAGTGATAGATGAAAAGATCATTTAAATGATTGAATTCGTAAGCTTATTAAGAAACGATGATCGATGAGATGTTGAAACATGCTCAAACGTGTTAGTCTGATATTTCATTAGTGTCTATGGAGGGACTTATTGCTGTGTGAAAATAGCCTGGGAATCAAAGTTCCTTAATATATATTTTATGAACATATAAATAGCTTTTCTGCTCCTAAAGGGAAGACTCTTGGTCTATTTGGTAGGCAAAAGTTGCAGACTTGCAGGATTCTCTTAATAAAAATAAAGCTAAAAGTGAATTGTAGTTGTAAACCAAACACTACCTAACATTACGTCTAAACTTTTGTATATATTAGAGTAAGTATTTGTTAATTGGAGCAATCACATTAAATGTATACAGAAAATATATCGAGAATGAGCTGGAATCTTGAATGTAGGTTTCATCATTGTGATCAACCGTCTTTTTAAGACACAATATCCAATAGTCATAGACTAGGTGAGCAATACGAACTTCATCATGGGTCAAAATCTTTAATGGTGCCTTAGTCTCCGAAGCTGTACTTGCAGATAGGTACATAACAGAACGATTTGTTCCTGACAAAGGTTAGAACATCTTTCTTTCAATTAGTTATGTGCAAAATGAAATTTTAATATTTGTACATATTGATGTTGTTTTATTATTGCATCAATGGATTTAGTAGATGAACCTGCTACAAACTAGAAAATGGAATTACATCCAAACCCACTGAACTGCACGAGATAGATCGTGTTGTAAAAACTGATTCTTGATTGAATGAAGGTGTTTTATGAGATAAAGATTGTTGTTTTATGGAAGAGATTAGTTAAATAATGAAATAGGTGTGAATTTATAATGGATTTTGGGTTTTTTTTTTTTTTTTTTATTTATTTATTTATTTATTTATTTATTTATTTATTTTTTTAATTTGGTAGTTGTTGGAACTGAATTATTATGGGATCATGGGGATTTAATTATTAGGTTTTGTAGGTAATGGTTTTAGGATTGTTTGTTAGTGGTTCTGTAATGTATATTGTATAGACACTCGGAAGGATTAGTCAGTTTATGTGTTTTATACTCGAATGAAGCATAGAACAAGGCTCAAGCTCAAGTAAGTTAACAATGTTTTCATACAGTTACACCATCCAAATCTTGTGAAAATGATCAGCTATTGTTTAGAAGATGATCATAGCCTTTTTACATATGAGTTTATCCCTAAAGTAAGTTAACAATGTTTTCATACAGTTTCTCTGTGCTCAACAGTTAGGTGTCTCTTTTGGGTGCGTTTTATCTTTATTGGATCAAATTAAAAAAAATGTTAAAAGGAGAATAGGTCAGCAGGTTGAAAATTGATAAAGAGTATACTCATAAAGCATACATTTACGTCCTCTAAATTTCTTTATTTTAAGTATTACTGTAAATTACTATTGGAACACTTTGTAATCATGATTAATATGGTAATCATCTTTTGAATCTTTTTGGGTCCGAACAAGAACGTGCTTGCAGAGCAACTTAATCTTGATCAGTCCGTTTTAACCCGTACTAAAATTGACCTTTTTCAATATGGACCCGTTTTAGCCATCAACAGTTTTGCTACCTATAACATATAGTATATTACCTCACACATTAATTAACATTCTTTGTGTAAATCAGGAGGTTCTTATTTCCAGCCACTTTTTGATGTCTACGACTGAAGTTGCTTTTGGGGCCACGAGGGGTCTAGCCATTCTTCACTATGCCTAAAGAATGGTCATATATAGAGACTTCAAGACTTCAAATCTTTTACTTGACTTGGTATGATGTATTTTGTTGAAGCTCTAAATCTCATTCGTATAATCTATATATGTTGTTACAAATACATAAAACTTGATTTAAGGCATCAAAGTGATACTCAGTTTTTCGAATTTTTACTGCAATCAACAGAACTCCAATACAAAATTATCCGATTTTGGATTGACAAGGGATGGACCGACTGGTGATAAAAGCTATGTTTCTACTTGGGTCATGGGAACCTACGTAAATGCACCTCCTGAATATTTATCTACAGGTATATGATTCTTTAAATGAACCAGTTGTAATAGGAGCATATGCCTTGAATATCGGTTTACTTTATATTTGTTTGTGAAAATCTAAGGGTAGCTATGATAGTTGAGCTCTTTGTAGTTAACTCAAATAGTATTTGGTAATTTTAGAATTGTGGGTCTTTGGACAAAGATAAATTTTATCCCACCTGATCGATTTGAGCATTTGTAGCAAAATACAATAGTTTTTACTGATATTTGACACATTTAGTTGATTCTCATAGGTCATCTGACCTCAAAGAGTGACATACAACTTTGGAGTTGTTCTTTACGAAATCCTGTCCGGCAAAAAGCAATAGACAAAAACAGGCCACCTGGAGAACAAGACTTGGTCTAATGGGCTACGCCTTGTCTAACCAACAAACGAAGAATCTTCCGTGTCCTAGACCCACTACTCTAGGGTCAATATGCACTTGGCCCAGCCCTCAACTTAGCAAACCTATCACTTCAATGTCTATGCATGTAACCAAAGATGCGACCAAGTATGGACGGGGTAGTCACGACTTTACAAGAGCTTCAAGACAGTGAAAAACGTGAATGTAGAGACCCCTAGGTGAACCAATCAACTAACAAAGCCAGCTCCCCTTCGTTCTTAAAGGCTAACATTCACCACAAGTTGGAGCAACGAAGAAGTTGAGTTATTGGTCTGCGTTCGTGAAAAAGCATCCATGAAGGAAATTTATATTGGTGCTGGTGCTTCTCCACCATAAAAAGAAATGAGGTAACTCACTCTTATTTAGTAAAGATTATTTTTTTTCTCTGTTCTGGTATGTCATCTTTGCTATTACCGATCTTTGATTATTTTTTATGTTTTCATATTTGTTCACCTATCACGATAAATTTCTTTTTCTTATAACTCAACATTATTTTTTTTCTTTCTATCTTTGTGTTTTTTAGCAGCTTTTTTTTATCGCAGTATGTTGATTTCTTTATTTTTCATAATAGCTTAAACTTGGGTTTTTTCTAGCATAACGTTACAATTAACCAAGTTACAAATACATGTTAGCTATTTTTACATGTAAATTTTTTTCCATTGTTGTCGAATTTTACCGAACATATTTATTCATAAAACTACCCATACTTTTTCCATTGTCTAGGAACTGATGAGCGAAAAAAATTAACAATGTGCATTAAATTGCTTGAACAAACTTGATCTTAAAAGTACTAAAATTGTGAATATGGTTTAATTTGTTATTTGCATTATATTGCTCACTCATTGTATGAAGAACATGTACACTATGAAGTTAGTTAAGTGTGTCTATTATGGAGTTATAGACTTATTAGTACCTTTGTTTTGCCCATTTTGAAATTTTTATGGGTTGACCATAACATTATTGAATAAGGAACAAAGGAGAAGTTATTAGAAGATAAATATTTAATCATTATAAAAGACTAATTGTTTAAAAATATATATATATATTTATACAATCGTGTGCTAATTTTATTTCTTTTTATGCCATATTTGTGGAATGTTGGTTTTCATTTTTCTCATTGTTGGCATTTTCTCCCATATGTCACTCTGTCATAAATTGTATGAGTGTTTGTTGATGCTTTAAGTAACATGGACTTGATGTTCGATTTTGTCAGATACAAGCACCGAAGTAGTCAATCTAATCCAATTTAAGCTATTAGTGAATTGAATGTTGGGATACAATTAAGAATTGATCTATTAATTCCAAATTGCAAAAGTTACACATGGCCCTTGATAAACCTAACAATTAGACTGTTAGAGAATGCGCATTAGAGAGGGTTGGGAACTGGAAGACTTGATTGTAATTATCGATGGGATTTCGTTTACTACTCACCTAGTGTGGTCACCAAGTATGTCAAGAAATTATAATGTCAACGGCTAGTGTTATCATCGTATACGAAGAAAGAGTTCTTGAAAAGGATGGGCAAAAAGTAATCTAGAAAAAAAAAATATTAGAAAAAGGAACGTTAACATGGGGAGATTGTTGCATGATGAACTTACAACTCTTCCAAACTTACATGTAAAAGGTCTGACATGCTTTGATTACTTATGTTCCTTTTTCAAGTTACAACATTAGCTACGTATAAGGACCTTGAGACATGATCTTTTACTGCAGGTTTACATGATGTCAGAACTCCACCGTCGGTCATGTCGACATTTTGTTGAGAGAAGTCTAATGAGTAACCAAGTGAAGACAGTAGTTTGTGAAGGTTTTTAACTTGAAAATGGTAAATGTAAGAGGCTGGTTGATGTATAATGGATATGTGTCTTTTTCCTTTTATGATTATAACTCACAACAACTTATTTTTTATTGTCAACATTCTATTAAGTTTAACGATATCTTCAAAACTATATTACTAATTTTATCTTGAATATTCTGTTTTTCTAAGCTTTAAAAAATAAGATCATTAGCTTATAAAGTGTATGTTCTCCAATCTCCATCACAAACATAACCTAATTTGATGTCTCTCATTTGTTTGATGCCTGGACCGTTGTCGTGGCTGGGGCCGACCCTGTTGGCAGTGGACCGATTAAAGAGTGTGAAACGTAGCTTAGAAATCAGGAGGCAAGGTGGGAAAGTTGGCCGGTTAGGGGGTGGCTGAGCACCCGCCAACCCCTCTACCAGGTCCTTCTCTGCGCTTTACCATTTAAACATATGAATTACTTCATCTTCTACCAAAACTTGAACAAATAACAATGTATCTTATGATGATAGTGATAAGTTTCAGGCAAGTTAAGTAATAGACATTCAATATGTATGGGTCTTTAAGCCACTAATAATTGGGCTACAAAGATTAATCCACTAATGTTGTATATAACACAGTATATCGTGGTATTTAGACACTTACATTTTTCTGTATTAAGTTTTTCTTATTAGGAAAAATGTTTATTATTATTAAGTATTTTTGCAAGTCATTTGCCTATTTGTTATGGTCTCATTTGATAAGCGAATTTAAAATTTAATCATATGGTATTACTTTAAATGTAATTATATAGCTAGCCCGGCCATCAGCCGGGTCTTGAAGCTAGTATATATATATATATATATATATATATATATATATATATATATATATATATATATATATATATATATATATATATATATATATATATATGTGTTTTAATATGAGTATATCCTTATGGTTTGTTTATATAAATTTAATGTTGTGAATGGAAACTAGTTTGATCTTTATGTGAAATCAATATATGCACAACACAAGCAATTATAACTATATACGAAATGCTAATAAGTAAGTAAGCAAATAGTGAGAGATGGAAATATCAAACCGAGAGACAAATGATTTATAGTGGTTCGGCTACAAGGTCACCTTCCTTGCCCTACTCCACTCCCCGAGCACCGAGCTAGAGAGTTTTCTTCACTAAGTCAATAACCTCCCTTATGGCGGAGAAAACCGTACACACCTAGCCTTACACCGGTTAACGACACTAAGCTAAATGTCGAGTTCTAATCGTAGCTAGAACCAATCTCACAACTACAATCACCCACAACTTCTTCACACCTTTTCACGCCTTCTATACTTCTTCACGACTCTTGATTCTTTACGTCTTCACAACTTCAATCAATTCACAACTCCAAGGGTTTTGCTACTTCACAACTTCTAGGCATCTAAATCTTCACAACTTCAACACTTCTAACTCTCTTCTTGAGGGCCTTTATTTATATATCACTACAATGATTCTTCTGCTTTAAAAAGCTTCTATATCTTATATACTTCAAAGCTTCCAAGTCTTCACACCTCCTAGTCTTTTATGTCTTCACAACTTAAAGCCTTCAACTTCTTCACTACTTACCACTATTTCAATATGCTACTACTTCTTATATCTCCTATCACTAATTCTATGCTCTTCCACTGCTTCACTTCTAGTACCTCTTCTACCAATCAACAATTCTAGATCCTATATCTAAATCTAGCCAACTAATGTATACACCTTATTCACCAAAGTATAAGTGATAAACAAAATGAAATGAACAATCAACTCAGATAACAAGATGATACTAAGTTGTAATACTTCTAATCTTAGTTAATAGAAGTATTCTTCTTTTTGCACTTGAGTGTTGAGGCTTAAATCACTTTGAAACAAAGATTAATGTACATATGATCAAAGGATTTTAGAGGATAGAAATGGAGATTTGAATCAGAAAGTTTAGAGTGCAAAAAGGTAAGAAAAAATAGTGGAATGAACCAGTATTTAAAGGGACAGTTGGGGGGATCAGAAGCGTGCCGGTCCTCTTAATTAGGGGCCGGTCCCCTTAATTATTAAGGGGGCCGCCATCCTGAACATTGCCTAGCTTTGTCCTTTTGTGAGGAAAATTTTTCTGGATTAGATTTGCCATTTTTTGTTGAAAATTTGAATTCATATTTTTTTAATGAATTGAACATATTCTTTTTAATTCCAAAAATGTTTTATAAAAGATATAAAATGTTTTGTGACATTTTATAGAAATCTAGTGATTAATAAAAATATTTCTTTGATCTTATAATGCATTAGACACATTGTTTATTCATACCTTAAGTGATTATATGGTGAAAGTGAGTATTTACTACTAAATACATATTTAAGTCATTATCTTTGGTTAGATGAGTTTTTTTTTTTTTTTTTTTTTTTTATTTTTTTTTTATTTTTTATTTTTTGATTATCAAAACATAGAGATATTGAAAAATATGAATAACGTTTTTAGGCATTTATTTATATCAACAATCTCCCCCTTTTTGGTGATTACAAAACCTAAACTCATTAAATCCAAAAATTAATTTTTAGACAAGTATTTAGTGAGTTTATATTCACTTCTCCCCCTTTTTGTATAATCGAAAAGGTTTAAGCCGAAAAGATGAAAGCTCCCCCTTGATGTATGCTCCCCCTCGTTTGAGGGCACCAAAGGTTCTTATGGAATTCTTGCAAGAAAAATATTAGAAGCACAAGCAAAAATATATAACATACTAACAACAAATAACAAGCATGGCAAAGGAGAATTTGAAACACATATAAAAACATTCATTAATTCAAAATGAATATGTCAACCACATAATCATTGTTACATAAACCATAATGCTAGAATTCTAAACCAAGTAGAATATCCTATTGTGCCAACAAAGAGTGTCATTAAACTTTCTTGCATCCCAAAACGGTTGAGGTGTTTTATTTGAAAAATAATAAGCATATAGAATGCTTGGGTGAGAATGGTAAATGGGGATCATGTTGGTGGCTTAATGGAGGTAAACTTTTGGTTTCATAGATGTTGGTGAGTTTGGTGATGTAGAGCTTGGAGGGGGTGAATTTGGAGTTGGGTTTGTTGGTTGAGGGTTTTGATGTTGTTCATGTGATGGTGTTTGTTGAGATCTAGTAAGAAGATACTTAATCCAAGTAAAGTGCTCATTCAATGCAATTGTTTGTTTTTGGAGGAAGATACAACAAGGGCAATTGTTGACATGCTTCTCAATTTGGTTTATGTTGTGTGGTGATGAGGGTGAGCTTGATTGAGGTGGATCTAAATTGTGTTGAGCAAGATGTAATGCTAAAAGAGCGCTAAACTCATGGGCTTCTTTTAGCTCCTCAACGAACTTCAAGTGTTCGGAGGAAGGTGATGTTGGAGGAGCATGATAGTTGTCTTGGGTGAGGGTTTGAACATGCAACATAGGAATGGCATGTGAAGTTGTAGGATGTGGTGGTGGTACTCTTGGTGGTGGAGACATGATTGAGCTTGGGTAATCAAGAAAACATGATATGGGTAGAAGAGATGCTTCATGAGTGGATGGTTTTTTTGTTGAATGAGCAACATGTGAAGTATTGGTAGTGAGATTGGGATTGTTGTTTTGGGATTGTGCATGCTCATCATAAGAAGAAGCATGCATGAAGGAAAGAGTAGATGATAGGTTGTGAGATGAATCATTAGTGTGGGTTTGAGGTTTAGTTGTTGGTTGACTTGGAACAACATCACTTGAGTTGTGACAAGAATCAAGTTTCCTCCTCCAAACGGGTTTGACGGAGATCCTTGCGGTTCTTGAAACCTCGGGTTTTTGGTTGTTGGGAGACGACATGTTTGGATGTGATGGCATTTATGATGGGAAGAAGGTATTTATAGTTTAGTAAAAATGTGGTTTAGGAAGGTAAATTTTGAGGGATAGTATGGGACAAAATATGTTTGTGAATTTTGGTAAGTATATGCTGAAGAGGGTCAAAAAGTGAAAGAAAACAGTAACCCCGACCATCAGATGGCCGGTCCCCTTAATTAGGGGCCAGTCCCCTTAATCATTAAGGGGGCCGCCTTATATAATTAAGGGGGCCGCCCATCTGGTGAATTCCAGAATGCCAGAATTGGGTTTTTGGTAGAAAATTTTTAGAAAGGTTGTGTTTTTAGGTTTGGATTCAAGTAAGTTCAACTCATTGAGGCAATATAGGATATACTAATCATATATGTACAGAATGTTATTAAAACAAATTAAGTAGACAAGTAATTTCTAATTTACATGCAATCTACTTATTGGCCAATTAAGTTAAACAACCAAGGAAGCAATAAAACATGCTAATCATATATACAACAATATGAAAATGATAATATGTGGGCTAGTTCAAACATATTGATGAGTGCTTACAAGTAACAAATGGGAAGATATGATTGTATGGACTTCAAGACTTGTTACAAACAAGATCCATATAGGCAACACATGATTCTCATGAAATGATTTGATTAAATTGTGAATGTCCTTTTTACAGAAGTGTATGACACATGTGAGATAATCAAATATAGTTTTAAGAAAACGTTTTTAGTTTTATTCAACAATGCTTTAAAATAGATTCAAGTGTGTATTAGAGTAAAATAGATTGAGTTTTGCTTCATGACATGTTGACAAATTGGATAAGAAAATTTTTCCAATCTTGATTTTGATTAAAATAAAGTTATGGTAGCTTATAGTTAAATATGTTGTTTGAAGAAAGATGAAATAGATATTTGAAAGATTATTTTTCAAAGTGAGAGGTTTTAAACATGATATTTTATTTTTGATAGCAAGAATCACAAGTAAAGGATTTGAAATAGAAACTTATCATATTCAAGAGAATCGGTTGAGCCCATTGTCACATATAATCATCTTTAATGGCAACTAAAGACATGGATGAGTGATGGAAAATTCTAATGATCTTAATGCAATATGATTGAGAGGTATAAAGCTAATCATCTATGGATACAACATTAACGCATGTATATATACTAAATTCATCATAGTATTAAATACTAACTAGTCTTAATTATAGCACATCTATTAATGCAACTAGAATGGTCATTTAGCCTAAATGATAAGTATTCTACTATTGGTCATAGATGATTTCCAACATAAATGATGAATAAGAAAAAAGGGCAATAGACTCAGAATCAAGAGGGTCAACTAGCCTAATTTCATCTATACATATATTAGTATTAATGATATATAAACAGGACAACCTATAAATATAATCATATTAATATACTAATTATGGCATACTTTGATATAATGTGACATTAACAAGTTTTTGAAAAGGGAACTTACCTCAGGTCCAGCTTTTCCTTAAGAGTGGGCATGAGAGTGTTAGTAGACATCTTCAAAGTTTTCCCAAAGCATGTCAAAGTAGCAAGGTACAATCCCAACGCAATAAGATTCAAGGAAGCTTGATCCGAAACACGTAATCAATCACAACAATCATCTTGAGTCGTGTAGATTAAGAATAATTGCGCTTGAATCCTTCATCATGAGGTAGCAACGAACTCAACAAAAAGCCAATCCTCCAAAAGTGAAGATCATAACACCAAAACTTTAAATGGCCGCATCAACATCATAAGCAAATCGTGTGTACAATGAGAATCAGAGTAATAAGAACCACTAGTCTTCACATGTACGATAGCAAAGTGAGCGATCCAAAAAATGTCTCTTCGTTCGTTTACTACCTAAACATGAAAATGATCTTGGTCCCCAAATTCTCATGGGTCCGAGGTGATTAGTTGAGGACATCCAATGCATTTAAATGCACATGATGAGGACGTCGTCGAGAAGTACAAGAATTCAACAATAGTTTGTTTTAACTAACAAACAATGACTTTCTTGACTAGAGTAATAAATAATGGATGTAAATAATATTAGTTCTAAATTTCTCCACTAGGTTTAACAAATTTTATTTGTTTTGATATATTTGTTAAAGGATCATTTGCAGTAAATCCTAAACCGGTTTTATCATAAAATGACTTTTGAATGTTAAGTAGATATTTTAAAGATTTAGAACTATTTTCGAATTTAGCTAATATTTTTGCTTTTTCATTTCCCATTTTAATTTCATGTTTGTAGTCTTGACATTTTTTACATTCAAGATCAATTTCAATATTACTTTCAAGTCTAGACATTTTATCTTCTAAAATTATTTCTTTTTCAAAGTTATTTTCAATGGATATTGAAGATTCATTTTTAAAAATAATTTTTGAGTCAATGATGCAAAGATGTTCGAAGTTGTTTTCCAATTTTGAAAATTCTAATATAAATTGATCATAGCAAAAATGTTTGGTTTTCCAATTCCATCGTCCATGTCGCTCCATGTTCTATTTGTAGTTTCGCTTGGATCTTGAAGCATGTAATCCTTGTCATCAATACTTGTATTTACATTTGTTTGAATATCTTTGCATGCCATATTTTCATCATCTTCTTCGTCCTTGTCGCCCCATGATTTATTTACATTCTTTCTTTGGATTTTGCTCATGTATTCTTCGTTATTGATACCTTCAATGATCACATTTGAACTAGTAGTACTTGTGTTTATTTCAACAAAATATTTGTCTATCAAATTTTCTAGAGTGAGTAATTCTTGTGCAACATCAAGTTTATCATCTTTGGTTTTACATTTCTGTTGGTGAAAATTTAAAAGACATTTCCAAATATCATTTGCCGTTTTACAAAAGAATACTCTTTCATATTCAACTCTTGGTAGAGTTTTGTAAATCACTAATTTAGCTTTAGTACTTTTATCAATCTTTGTTTCAAGATTATTATTTTTATTTTCAAAATACATTATAGTTGGTTGAAGATCACCAATTGAAATGATATGCCAAAGATCAAGATCTATTGATTTCACATAATTTTCAAATTTATTTTTCCATTCAATAAAATGATGATTTTCAAATAATGGTGGTTTTTGCGTAAATTCCCCTTCTAAATATTTTTCAAATTCCATAGATCGTTACAAGTTTTAAAATACAATATATTTTAAAAATCTTGCTAGACGTGGCTCTTGATACCAATTGTGGAAAACTAGAAGGGGGGGTTGAATAGTTTTTACGTCTTTTTCGTTTTATAAAAGTTTGCTTCTAAAGAGTAGACGCAAATTACAAAAATCTTTGATACAAAAATATAAATACTAGTTTGATCACACTTATCTTATAAACACTACTTATATAGAATGTTGAGTAGAAATTATGATTTCATATATCACATATATATATATATATATATATATATATATATATATATATATATATATATATATATATATATATATATATATATATATATATGTGTGTGTGTGTGTGTGTGTTTTAATATGAGTATATCTTTATGGTTTGTTTATATAAATTTAATGTTGTGAATGGAACCTAGTTTGATCTTTATGTGAAATCAATATATGTACAACACAAGCAATTATAACTATATACGAAATGCTAATAAGTAAGTAAGCAAATAGTGAGAGATGGAAAGATCAAACCGAGAGAGAAAGGATTTATAGTGGTTCGGCTACAAGGTCACCTTCCTTACCCTACTCCACTCCCCGAGCACCGAGCTCGAGATTTTTCTTCACTAAGTCAATAACCTCCCTTATGGTGGAGAAAACCGTATACACCTACGCTTACACCGGTTAACGACAATAAGCTAAATGTCGAGTTCTAATCGTAGCTAGAACCAATCTCACAACTACAATCACACCACAACTTCTTCACACCTTTTCACGCCTTCTATACTTCTTGACAACTCTTGATTCTTCACGTCTTCACAACTTCTATCAATTCACAACTCTAAGGGTTTTGCTACTTCACAACTTCTAGGTTTCTAAATCTTCACAACTTCAATACTTCTAAATCTCTTCTTGAGGGCCTTTATCTATATATCACTACAATGATTCTTCTACTTTAAAAAGCTTCTATATCTTATATACTTCAAAGCTTCCAAGTCTTCACACCTCCTAGTCTTTTATGTCTTCACAACTTAAAGCCTTCAACTTCTTCACTACTTACCACTATTTCAATATGCTACTACTTCCTATATCTCCTATCACTAATTCTATGCTCTTCTACTTCTTCACTTCTAGTACCTCTTCAACCAATCAACAATTCTAGATCCTATATCTAAATCTAGCCAAATAATGTATACACCTTATTCACCAAAGTATAAGTGATAAACAAAATGAAATGAACAAACAACTTAGATAGCAAGATGATACTAAGTTATAATACTTCTAATCTTAGTTAATAGAAGTATTCTTCTTTTTGCACTTTAGTGTTGAGGCTTAAATCACTTTGAAACAAAGATTAATGTATATATGATCAAAGGATTTTAAAGGATAGAAATGGAGATTTGAATCAGAAAGTTTAGAGTGTAAAAAGGTAAGAAAAAATAGTGGAATGAACCAGTATTTAAAGGGACAGCTGGGGGGATTAGGAGCGTGCCGATCCCCTTAATTAGGGGCCGGTCCCCTTAATTATTAAGGGGGCCGCCCTCTTGAATGTTACCCAGCTTTGTCATTTTGTGAGGAAAATTTTTCTGGATTAGATTTCCCATTTTTGGTTGAAAATTTGAATTCATATTTTTGTAATGAATTAAACATATTCTTTTAATTCCAAAAATGTTTTATAAAAGATATAAAATGTTTTGTGACATTTTATAGAAATCTAGTTATTAATAAAAATATTCCTTTGATCTTTTATTGCATTAGACACATTGTTTATTCATACCTTAAGTGATTAGATGGTGAAAGTGAGTATTTACTACTAAATACTTATTTACGTCATTATCTTTGGTTTGATGAGTTTTCGTTTTGTGATTATCAAAACATAGAGATATTGAAAGATATGAATAACGTTTTTAGGCATTTATTTATATCAACAAGCTAGGATCCTACTTGACATAGTACCATTACATCAATTGATTTGCTAGTAATGATAGTATTCAACAAGGTAATTGTCGAACAATAATTGCCAATATTATATTGCAATTCCTATTTCATTATGGGATTTACATTCACAAAACCTTTTGCGATGTAAGCATGTTTTATCCCCATCTAATGCCTAGAGTCCAGGCTCTCACTTCCTACTCAATTTAAGTCGTCTAACTTAAAAACTGCAAACCCATAATTCCATTACATCAGTTGATCTGCTAGCATTGAAATTATGAAATTTACCTCTCCATTGCAATCTAGACAAGCTCTCACATGACGTAAACTACAACTTCAAGTGTTCTTAATTAGATGGCATTTGACTTAATTTTTTAAGGGTATTAATTTTGACGTGTAATCAAAATAATGTATGAAGAAGTATGCATACAACTTCATAACATTGGTTTTTACAAAACAATTTTATTTACCAATTTACTAAGAGCAAAATAACAAAGTTTTGATTAAGGTATTGGGTTCACCAATTAAAAAATTACCAACAATTATCGTCCACTATATTGGACTTTTGCATAAGCCCTAAAGCTTAGTGTTTCGGATAATCATTATGGAATTGTTGTCAATTCACCCTTAAGATGATAAAGTACATGTAATGGTTATTCGGTAAGTCTAATTTGACACACAAACGAGCGACAAGACAGAATGTTGTCTCTTTGAGGTCACAATTTAATGCGAAACCAACCTTATACCTATCTTATTGTGTGCAAACTTCGGTCCGCCTAGTTAACCATTACGTACAAAAACATCATTCAATAAAACCTTCAAATTTTGACTCTTAAAATCAAAACAAATTTCACCATTTATTTAGTCCATATTATTTTTTATTCAAAAATTACCCTTTTTCGTTTATAAACATGTCTTACAAAATAAACAAAAAATGAGTAATAGAAATAAAAAATAACACAACTAAATAAAACATATATAACATAACCATTAATATGTATAATAAAACATGTAGCTACATGCAAATTTAATTCAATAATCCTATTAACAATCAATTCTAGGTGTATAATGTATTTATTCAATTAAGGCTTTCTTTTCAAAGGAAGTAGAGCCACATACATCGATGAATTGATTACGTAAGCCAAAATTAAATAAACACTACATAGCACATAATTGATTATTTAATATTGGAGTCTTCTCCAGTTCGACATCTATTAATAAATTTACATGTTTAAGATATAACTTAACTGTTGGGTCACTGAATTCCCCAATCTTCTTCTAACAAGGATTCGAACGTAAAATCACCTAAGTGTAAACAAATCACTGAGTGAACAGTAACTCAGTGAGTCATCTTCAGGATGGTTAGACTGAGCCTAAGAAGAAGGTGATGGGTTTAGTGAGGATGACAATAACTCATTGAACCCCAAGACTCCTCAACAACTATCATGGTACTGAAGACTGGTGACTTGAAGACTGAAGATTTGGCGGGAAAGTTTGAACACTTTCATTAAAGTGCTTTATCACTTTAATGACAAACTTTCCCCAAATGGCTAAATCCAGTCTGTCATCGGAAAGCACCTTTTGGACTTAACCCAAAGAAGTTTCCCTTGCCATAGAATAAAATCTATCAAGATTTTATTAAGGAACGCTTAGGTCCATTGTATAATAGAGTTGTTCATATTTGTGTATAAATAGGTAGCATAAGTGAGAAGTAAAAGTTGACAAGTTTGTGCAATTAATGCAAAGCATTCACAAACCACTTTTACTCCTCCAAATAACAACATAGCCCGTGAGATAGCTCATTGGGAAGTTAGTTGTCACTCAAACATAGTTTTGAGTTTAGAGAGGAGTCAATACCACACTTGTCATTTTCAATCCCAAGTGTTATTCCGCAAACACTTGGGTACGATTCTTTTTTATTAACTTCTAATAAAGAATTAAACGTCGAAAAATATTGTCTCTTATCTTTATGTTACTTTATTGTTAATCATTTATACATCTTTGTTAAAAGTCATACAACTTGGTTACATTAGCTTTTTAGTTACTGTTAACCAAGTAAAAGGGACCAACAAGTGGTATCAGAGCCTCTGATTTGTAAAACTTAAACCTGTTTTCAAAACTTAAGGGTGTTCAAGTTTTTAAAATCAAGATCCCACTATGACTGACATAGATGTTCCCCAACTTGTCGGCAAAAAGGGTGGAAATTATTCAGCAACTGCCCCTCGACTTGAAGTTGGCAAATTTAATAAGTGGAAAAAGCGAATGCTTTGCTACTTAACTGGGATGGAACCATATTACATTAAGTTGATTAATGATGGTCCATATGTCCCAACAACAGCCCAAGGTTTAATCAAACCTGAAGCTCAGTGGACCCCAGATGAAAGGAAGGTGGTCAATCAAGACCAGCGCCAGAAAAGCATCATTATATTCTGCCTTCCTGATGATATAATAGAATCAGTGATCAATTGTCCCACTGCCAAGCAGACGTGGACTGACCTGGTTCATAGCTATGAAGGGCCTTCTGATACCAAAGAGAATAGAATCATGGACCTGAAGCTTGAATACAACACCTTCAGGGCTAAGGATTCTGAAAGCCTCTCTGAGACTTATACTCGGTATAAGACCCTCCTGAATGAGCTGACCAATGATGGTGTTATTCTGTCAAAGCATGAAATCAATGTTGGCTTTGTCAACAGTCTCCCTGAGAAGTGGTTAAACTTCTCTCAGGGTTTGAGAAATGCTAACCACATTCAGACCCTTGAGCTCCCTGCCATCTATGGGAAGTTTGTCTATGAAGACAATCTTATCACCAGGAGATACCCTAGTAAATCTCAGGAGACCAAAAAGGCCTTGACAATTTCACCCATATCAACTGCTTTCTATTCCAAAGGTGTTGTGCAGGATTTTCAAGATGGATCTGATGATGAGGTTGACCAAAGAACCAGTGAGGAGTACCTAAATGATCTTCAAATTGAATTTCATGAAATATCACTCCTTGCTAATTCAAAAAGGTTTTTTAAGAAAAACAAATTCCCTTCAAAGGCAAATGAAAACACTGAATGTTTTAAATGTGGCAAAATGGGACATTTTGCTAAAGATTTTTTTTCAAAGCCAACCTTAGAACCATCTTTCAAATTTTCAGGAAATAACTCTTTTTCAGGCCCCAACAAATTTCAACCAAAAATGCTTCAATCTAGTCAAAAATTTGAAAAAGTCCCTCAAATTGATTTTGAAGCCAAGTACAGAAAGGCAAAAAGCTAAACTTGCTCTTCTTGAATCATCCTCAACAGTCTCTCAGCCTCCTCAGGCTCCAAAGCCTTCTCAAGCCAAAAACAAAGGGCTTGTTGCTGAAACATATGACTGGGATGAGGTTGAAGTGTCCTCTGATGATGATGAAGAAGTTCACATCAGTGCCCTGATGGCCCTATCAGATGACAACAAGCTTGCTGTGCGGAAGAGTCATGCAAGAAATGGTGAATGGGTTAACATCACTATGAGGAAGGTAAACATTTTACTTTCTATGGATGAAAATGATGATTGGAAATCTTACTTAGATTATATTAATGTTGATCTTAAGTATGTTGAAGAGCAAAGACTTAATTTGTTTTCAAAATTTAACAAACTAAGTTTTGATTAAATCATAGTAGAGATGAACTACTTGCTTTAAAACAAGCCAAG
The DNA here is from genome assembly GCA_030686995.1 of Artemisia argyi. NCBI lineage: Eukaryota > Viridiplantae > Streptophyta > Magnoliopsida > Asterales > Asteraceae > Artemisia > Artemisia argyi. The sequence goes on from JARVZY010001683.1 coordinate 49,533, forward strand.
CTTGAAAGTGTTACACTTCAAATTCAAAACTCTGAACTTGTAAAACAAAATCAAGCTCTTCAGGAAGAACTTAAGAATGAAAAGGATGTTATTTGGAAATGGACTCAGAAAAACCCCAAACTTTATGAAACACTGAGTCTCACACCCAGCTCCAAAAAGGATGGTATGGGTGATGACCAACTTACTGAAGTTTCTGGGGAGAGTAGCCATTCAACAACTTTTCTGTCAGCCAACATACTATCTAGCAAAGAACTTGCTCCTAAACCCAGTGATTGGATTGAAAGAAACAATCCTGACTGTAAGCTACCAAATTTTAACACTGGAAGAATCCTGGAGCCTGAAAGTCAGGCTATCAAGGAGCTGCTAAGAGTCACTAATGAACTTAGTCCTACTGAGTCCATCACTGAGTCTAAGTCTGATTCACCACTCCCTCCACTGAAACATCTTCAGGGAGCTGAACCCAATTCTGACCTTTCATCATTAGTCTATCAACCCCATTCTCCTAAGGAGAAATCAGGTTTAGGAAAGACTATTCTGAAAAGACCTACTCCTGCACCCACTGAACACCAAACACCTTCAGTACCTACTGAGGTGAAACCTGAAAGCACTGACTCAAAGGTTGATCAGCTTGTAGAACTTGTCAGGATGCTGAGTGAGAAAATTGAGTCCACTGAAAAACCCTCGGACTCAAAATCTAATAGGCCCTCAGTATCCTCATGTTCTTCCAAACCAAAAACCACACCCAGACCTTCAGGGAGATGTGAGCTGTGCAATTATCCAAATCACAGCACTGATAAATGCTACAGAGTCCTGTTCTGCATGATATGCAAATAAGAGGACCACAGAACTTGTGATCACATCCCCTACACTGCTTCTTTAAAAGCACAAGGTCTATACAAAACCCATGGCTATCAGTATGCCACACCTTCCAAACAAAGACTGAAGGCTAAGCCTTTCTTGCCATGTCCTCACTGTGGTTTCAATGATCATCTTCCTGATGATTGTATGATGAAAAATTGATGTAACATCTGTGGAGATCCCTCCCATGAAACCAAGGGTCATGACAAAGTCATTCAGTCCAGAAGGAAAAATCCCACCAACACTTCTCAGTCACCTGAGGCATCAACCTCCACAAAATGTAAAACATGTGGAAGCTCAGGACACACAACTTCAGACCATGATTCATTAGCTCAGTTCAAAAAGTCCCTGAGTACTAAGCCCACTAGAAAGTGGGTCAACGAGAAAAACTAACCCAGTTTACTGTTTGTGCAGAAACACATCAAGGATCCTACTTGGCATCTCGACAGTGGATGTTCTAGAAGTATGACAGGTGTGAAAACTTATCTGCACAAATATGTGGAAGAACCAGGAACCAAGGTAGTATTTGGTGATAACTCATCAGCTCCCACTGAAGGTTATGGTTCAGTAAACTGCAATGGTATAGTTTTTACAAGAATAGCTTATGTAAATGGTCTCAAGTACAATCTGATAAGTGTTTCCCAACTATGTGATGCAAAATAAATAGTTCAGTTTGATGACAGGAGAAGGACCATCTTTAATGCCAACAAGGAAGTAGTCTTGATTGCCCCCAGAAGGGATGATGTCTATGTTCTAAACATGTCATCCCTGACTCAAAATGGGACTTGTCTAATCTCAAAGGCTAGTGAAACAATCAATTGGCTATGGCATAGGAGACTCTCTCATCTCAATTTCAAGAGCATCAACAACCTGGCCAAACAGAACAATGTTATGGGCCTTCCATCCCTGGTGTATACCAAAGACAAGCCTTGTTCTGCTTGTGAAAAAGGAAAACACCACAGGGCATCATTCAAAACCAAACAAACCTTTTCTATCAAAAGCTGCCTAAATATTCTCCATATGGACCTTTTTGGACCTGTCAGTCCAATGTCCATTCACCATGAGAAGTATACTCTGGTCATAGTGGATGAATACTCAAGATATACTTGGGTTTACTTCCTGACCAAAAAGAGTCAGGCTGCTGAAACCATCATGTCATTTGTCAGGAACATTGAAAATCAAAATAATGTCAAAGTTAAACAGATCAGAACTGACAATGGCACTGAGTTCAAAAACCAAGACCTTGAGTGTTTCTGTGATGAGAAAGGAATTTCTCAAAATTTCACTTCTCCTTATACTCCTAAACAAAATGGAGTAGCTGAAAGGAGAAATAGAACACTCATTGAGGCAGCAAGAACAATGTTAAATGGCTCAGTCCTCTCAAAACATTTCTGGACTGAGGCAGTTAAAACAGCTTGCTACACTCAAAATAGGTCAATCATTGTGAAAAGGCACAATAAGACTCCTTATGAGATATTCAAAGGAAGGATCCCTGACATCAGCTACGTTCACGTATTTGGGTGTCCTGTGTTTATTCATAATCACAAGGATCACTTGGATAAATTTGATGCCAAAGCTGATGATGGATACTTCCAGGGATATTCTCTGGTTTCTAAAGCCTTCAGGGTGTTCAACACAAGGAGACAACAAACTGAGGAAACTTATCACATTACTGTTGATGAGAGCACTAAATCCATCAGGTTCTCAAATTCCTTAGTTGAATAAATTGGTATTGATGACTCATCAAGGTATCCTCCTGATGAGCATCATCCTGAGAACTACCCCTCAACCCAATACTAAGCTGATGCTGATGTCTCCTATTACATCATCCCTCACAACCTACCCCAACCACCCATCAGTGAGTTCATTGAAACTCAGCATGTCTCCAATGAGACTGCACCCACTGAACAAATTGTTCAGGAACCCTCAGAACAAGTTGTTCCCACCAATGTCACTGAAGCACATAGTGATGAGTCACCTCATGTTCCTGAGTCTGAACCTAATCAGGCTCCTTCAAGCTCAAATTCCTATCCCAAACTTCAGGATAACTGGACAAGTTCCAAAATCATTGAGCTTGTGAACATCATTGGTGAACCCACTGAAGGCATGCTCACAAGAAGCAAGGCTGCTAAACTCAAGGCCGCCTCTGCCAATATATGTCTTTATGCTGACTATCTCTCTGAAATAGAGCCTAAAAATATCAAAAAAGCCCTGACCTATGAAAGTTGGGTTCAGGCCATGAGAGATGAATTGGAACAATTTGACCGAAATGATGTCATGACCCTTGTTGAATGCCTCCAGGGTGTTCTAATCATTGGTATGAAATGGGTCTTTAAAACAAGACCAATGAGAATGGCACAGTCATCAAAAACAAAGCAAGACTGGTTGCCAAAGGATATAATCAACAGGAAGGTATAGACTATGAGGAAACCTTTGCACCTATTGCTAGAATGGAAGCCATCAGGATCTTTCTTGCCTATGCAACTTACATGAACTTTAAAGTTTACCAAATGGATGTTAAAAGAGCATTCCTAAATGGTAACATCAAAGAAGATGTTTATGTGCAACAGCCTCCTGGCTTTGAAAGTAGTGAATACCCCAACCATGTCTACAAGCTTAACAAGGCCCTTTATAGACTGAAACAAGCTCTCAGGGCATGATATGAAACTCTTTCAGCCTTCCTGATCCAAAACAAGTTTGTCAGAGGAAAGATTGACAACACACTGTTCATCTACAGAACAAAGAGTAATGTCATTCTTGTCCAAGTGTATGTTGATGACATCATCTTTGGCTCAACAAGTTACAAACTTTGCAAACAGTTTGAGAAACTGATGACCACAAAGTTTGAAATGAGCATGATGGGTGAACTCACATACTTTCTTGGACTCCAAAACAAACAAACTAAAAAAGGAATATCCGTTTGCCAAGAAAAATACCTGAGGAACCTACTGGAGAAGTATGAGCTCACTGACTACTCTTCAGTGAAGACTCCTATGGTTCCTCCAAACAACCTTGGCCCTGATCTCACTGGAAAATCAGTGAATCAAACCCAATACAGAGGAATGATAGGCTCCCTGTTGTACTTACTTGCCTCAAGGGCTGATATCCAATTCTCAGTCTGCCTGTGTGCAAGATACCAGGCTGACCCTAAAGAATCACATCTCACTGTTGTCAAGAGAATCATCAGGTACCTGAAGGGTACTCCAAACCTTGGTTTGTATTACCCAAGATGTTCAGGATTTGATCTCAAAGGGTACACTGACTCTGACTATGCATGATGTAATATGGATAGGAAAAGTACTTCAGGATCCTGCCAATTTCTTGGTGGTAAACTTGTGTGTTGGAGTATAAAGAAACAACAATCAGTGGCCATGTCCTCAGCTGAAGCTGAATATATGGCTGCTACAAGATGTTGTACAAATATACTATGGATGAAGAGCCAACTGAGTGACTAAGGCATTCAGTATAAGATGGTACCTATATTTTGTGATAATACAAGTGCCATAGCCATCTCAAACAATCCAGTACTTCATCAAAGAACCAAACACATTGACATCAGATACCACTTCATCAGGAACCACATCACAAATGGAGAAATTGAACTACATTTCATCCCCACTGAGTATCAGCTAGCTGATATCTTCACAAAACTCTTGGATGAACCCACTTTCATAAGATTGAAAGCTGAATTGGGCATGTTGGACATAGAATCAGGAAACTAATCAAAAGTTTTCCAACCTGATGTAAATTCTCTAGGTCCCTGATCACACCCTTCCTGAAAACCCATTTTTATTGAATGAAAAATCATTCAGGGGGCTCATGATGAAAAATGGCATTGAATACCCTAACTAAATGCTCTAAGTACTTAGTTAGTAAATGTCCCAGGTAGGTAACTGATTCCTATTAAATATAGGAATATATGTCGCTTACACAACTGGCATCCACCTCTTGGGCCCCCCACATCTCTCTCACTAAACACTACTGAGCATTAAATGCTCCCTCACACACAATAGTTGTGATGATTTTTCTCTGCAAAAGTGCATTATTTGCAGAGCCACACAACTGTTCACCCCATGATGTGAGAGAAAATAGGGGCAATTGGAATCGTGATATTAAATGCGGATATCAAACCCATATTATTATGCCGTTTTGGTCGAATAATAAAAACCATTGGTATCCGCAACATCACTACCCTAATTCCCACCCTATAAATACCCTACAAAGAAGAACACACACATGCTTTCAAAACCTTAACAAAACTCTTACAAAATTATTTCAAGTATCAATTTGTTTTCAAAAAACTCTGTGTGCTTCTTCTTTGATCAAAACCAGACCATTTTCTAAAAACAAAAATGGCTTCTTCAAAGGTCATAAAATACGCACCCAATGTGGATTTCCAAATGGAAAGCGTAGACCTCACCAAAAATAATGTGGTGGGGAACTTTTCCTACCCTGAAGGGTTTCCTGAATACAGGAATGTGGTGAAGTTCGTACAAAATTGTTTTCTCACAATCACATTCACAAAAACCCCCTCAGCCATCTAACATGACTACTTGAGGGATTTTGGTGCACAGCGGTGGTTGAAAACCCTGATGCGCCAAAGGAGGCCAAAATCAGGTTCTCAACGATGAATGGAACTAAATTCCTAACTCTTGACTATAAAACCATTGTCAAAGCCACTGGCCTTGACTACACTGAGACCTTTGTTGCCCAACCATCCTGATGTTACTCCAGGGGCCCTACTATCCAAAGCCCCCATAATCAAAACATGGTTCCCTGCCCCCTGGAGGATCCTGATGACATTTGTAATTCAGGTCCTTGGGGGGAATAAATCCTCAACTGAGCAATTAAACACTACTCAATCAATGATAGTGTACTGTCTCATTGAGGGTAAAAGGATTGACCTTGGAGAAATTATCTTCAGGGACATCATAGCCAAATTGGGTAGGAAGTCTAGGTGTAATACCCCATAATTTACCCAGTCATTAATTAGCGTTAAACACAAAGTAATCTCGTTTAAACGTCTAATAAACCACTTTTAAGGGTTATTTTTTTTATTTAAGTAACACAACTACGAAATATGTACGCCAACTAATTATGTGACGTATCTCACATCTCACTTCGAACGGGCTCACACGCGTACCGACACCGCATTAGTAATGGCTTAAATTCTATAACTACTTTTTGGAGTCACTAACCTTGTCTTTATATTATTTTTATAAAAACGTTTCTAGAAATATACTTCTCGCGTCTACGAAAATAAGATACCGCGTTTACACTTTGACTCAACAGGACACGGGATACACACAATAAATTGATTAATAATAAAACAAAACATTTTATTTCTTTTCCTATTACACCACCGCCCCTCTTTTTTATTTTCTCGTTATTAGTGTTTTTCTTTTTTTTTTTCTTTTCCTCCTTCCCCCATGTCACGCCTCTCACCTCTCCCTCTTTAACCTAGATCTATCATCTCCTTTTCTTTCATTTACTGTACACATCGAATCCCACAATGATATATCTCTATCACTGCTTTATCTTTTCCCCAAGACGAGTCACGAGAATGCTTTGGAGATGAGTTTTGATAGTGAGATATGCCAAGAACGGCCTCCCCAAGATCGAAGCAAAGAAAGATAGTTTAACTTTTCTTGTTTTTCTTCCTTTTTATCCCACCAATCGGTCCACATGAAGACCACACTCTTCAAAACTTGTTTTCAAGAATCAAAAGGGATAGCTGTGGTGGTTTCCTGCTTGGATCAGTTTGGGCTTGCTTGGGTTCAATTTCTTTTGTTGGTCTCTCCTTGTCGATCAATCCGTATCTGTTTGTAAGAATCTTGAATTATTTGCATAATTCACTATGTTATTGGTTAGTAAATTCGTGGTTTCATTTATGTTTACAAGTTGTAATCTGGTTTGGTTTATATATATCGATCGACACATACATATTCTTGGCTATGAAAATTTTTGTTATTGAATCTTGTGTGGCTGCTAATAAACTCATAACTAAAAACCTAGGTTTGGCTCAATTATGTGGAAGTGCTCTTTTTTCTCCTGTCACGGTGCTTATTCATATGTTTTGAAATTGGATTTTTGATTATTATGCTAAGTCTGGGATAAAGTGGTTTTGATACAAATTGGGTAAGTATTGGTTCAATATTGGAAATGGTTATTACTGTTGTGTGTCTAGTAAGTTTTGGAGTTAAAACCCACTGTTCGAATACCCCAACAGTGGGTAACCTCGTATTTTTTTTCTTTTTACACTCAAACTTGCAGCCTCTAAACTTGGTATAACAAATGTATTTGGGTTGGTTTATTAGTTCCATTCAAACTTCTCATACATAAATATACCACCAAATTTATAGTAACATTGAAAAGTCTCACGCTGAGGCTACTAACTAATTGTTGCTTTACCAACTATTTTATCTTCAAATGGTCAATATATAGAAAAGGTTACACTATAAATTAACTTCAAGACATACTTATTTCTAATATTTTGATCACACAGAGTTATAAAAAGGAGTCATACTCAGTACTGTGTCATTCTCCTTTTGTTGAGAAAACACAGATAACGCATAACTATTAAAACCTGCAAAAAATCTTATTCGTGCTAAATAACATAAGATGGTTTTGGGCTTGTAGGTGTTAAGCCCACTTCTCATGCATAGGGTGCATTTGCTTGTAAATTCTTTTTCCGAATGAGTAATTGTTTCTAAAACGTGGCAATGCGTAAACAAAAACTTGTTTTGGTAATCCATAAGTGTGACGAAGTACTACATAACTCGACTTATTTCGCAACTCATTCCCGATTCTTTTCATTTCACTCGACCACAAGTTCGCGACATATATTTTAACAAGTTTTTAAAACGTACTTTGAAACTCCAGTTTTTATATATACAGAACACATTTAATTTTAAACTCGTATACATTTAAAAATCTAACAAAATTAGTCTTAAACTAAACTTGTAAGTTTAAACACGCTTATTAATTCTTATCACTTATTTAACTTACATATAAACTTGATATGTTTTATAAAAACTTATGAGTTTTGTAAATTATGAAACGGCTATACACTTTATATCGTGTAACTTATAGTTACTACATGGAAACAAAAACTTGTTCTTTTGTCAAAATGTATATGTAGCTTACATTTTTTAACCAACAATGAGGAATTTTATTCAAAACTTACTTTTGTAAATATACTTACATACATGCTTAGTATTACATATTCTTTAACAATAATGTTTATATAATCCATCAACGTCTAATATTTGGTTGTGATTACTTTTCGTACATCATCTATCTGTTACTGTCGAACCAGAGATTTATTCGTCTTTGATACTTTTGTTAATTTACACTTATATACTCATGCACTTCTAAGAGCCAATACTTTCAAACACTAAAAAGCTATTTTCAAACTTAAATGCTGCCACACAAGCAACAATAACACCACTTTAAAACTTTTAAACTTATCGAGTCTTAAACCTGAAACTGTAAGCTAAACTTGCCATATTAATCTACGTCGCGTGTCGGTGCCGCTCACTATCACTATTTGACTTTACTCTATTCAGACTGCTATTGCTAAGCTGAGTCATAGCCCTCTTTTATCTATTTCGAACTCTTTGGGGGAGATGCATGCTCGTTTATCTTAAACACTTTACTCGTTTATCTTAAATATTTTACTCGGTTTATGAAACACTCTATTTGTTTATTGCAACGTATTAAATGCTACGAACCTGAACACAAGTATTTCTCTGTATGCTATCCTGATTGATATTGCCTAAGTTACCAGCTTTGCGAAAAAGTCCCTCATATCATGAACCATTAATCACTTGCGAGTGAACGCGAATATAGTGAATAGATCTATTGGCAGTTGACGCCCCATTTAAAGTTAGTCTGGTATGGTAACCGAATGCACTATATTCAAATAACTTAGGAACTGGCAAACTCTTATTACCCGAGGGCCTTACTACCTGCATCATATTTTTTTGTGTAGGCTTCTATCCCATAAGATTTCTATATCTCTTATGGCTGGATAACAGTGTTAAGGTTTGAGTGTCATGAGGCTTAGGCCAATATCCTACACTACAATGCTATTGTTTCACTACTACTTGACTTGTGTTCAGATGTTTTACACAAATACTATGGATTTACTCAACTATCGACCTGAGTAATTCACTGATTTTATACAAATACTATGGAAAATCAAGCAAACTATGGGCGTATAACAACGTAGCCCATGATTCATTTTGTTTCAATTATCAAACAAATTCGAAACTCTTTCAATCAACTGTTTTACTTATAAACTCTATGAACTCACCAACCTTTGTGTTGACACTTTTTAGCATGTATTCTCAGGTTTTCTAAGGTGATAACTTACTCTTGGAGGCACTTGGCAAACGGCATGGCATGGTCATAGATGAATCTGATAAACAATTGGGACCACTTCATTTATTTTATGGGCCTATTTTCGCAATACTTTCGAAATATGTAAACTCATTGTTTATAATAGTGAAATCTATTCTAAACGGTTTGATAAATACAGTTCTTTGTACCTCATGATATGATACCAGTTTAGTAGCACCCCATTGCATGTATGCTTCCGCTGAACCCGAATTTTGGGGATGTTACAGATTTGTATCAGAGCCACAGGTTATAGAGAACTGGTATTTTCAAAACCCATACTATAGCCATTTTTCTGAAAACTTAATCCTATGACCGCCATGTGCCTGCCTGCCAAGCTGATGCCTCACTTGTAATGTTGCTCACTAATATACTTGATGATATGTGTATCTTACTATTGAATGGTTTATATTCATTTATTTTTGCTATCCACCATAAGTATTCTACGTATACTTATGCTCACGCATCATACCTATCACCACATTACATCTTCTCCTTATGTAATCTCATCATTCAACCTTGAGTCTGGACACTTGTCTTAGCCTTTCAAAACAACATTCTAAATGGCATATTACTAGTATGACTGAGCCGAGTATTTTAAGGTTCATTGAACCTCGGGTGAATATAGACTGATCACCTATATTCAACCAGGGACAGTGGGACATAGTCTGATCACCTATGTCCAACTCAGAGTAGAACCTTGCAATACTGGGAGTAGTTATAGTGGAGTTATGTTCGGTTAACTTTCTATTTGATTTCTGAGAATGGTAAAATGTCTGCATATGTTCATGAGCATTACATAAAGAGATTTACATCTACACACAATACACTTGCATCACAATACTTTCTTATTGCAACACTTTTCTCTTAAATGGAACACTATTCTCATTGCAATACTACGCTTTCTAAACAGACCATTCTACACTTTATTATGTCACATCCCCGTGCCTACACTTTACCAACACTATGCATGGAGATTTGCTTAGCAGATGATGGATAACCATTTAAACATTACATAACATATATTAATGACTTATACTTACTATTACGGGTTGTGTTACAGTCACCTCTTCCCCAAACCACACACAATTGACGAATCAGGGTTAAACCACTAGCCGTATTAGGAACGACTCCCTATAGTACCTAAAAGGAAAACTTTCTAATGGAAGTAAACAACGAAGGAACCCATGAACCTTTAACCATACAGTAAGTTAGACTTGTAAACCAACGGAAGCCTTAAGACCTTACGGAGTAACTCGAACCACTATCTTCGGAACACATGATCCTTCATTCATCCCTCGGCAATACTAGTTATCTACTTCCTTCTTATAAAATAATACACTATGTCACTAGTAACATACGAACTATTTCCAATTATCCTACAACACACTCTACGAAACGTTTTACTACTCTCAAAAAATTTCAGCCTTATTGTTTTTTTATAAACAATGAATCTCTTTTCCAAATGTTTTATAAACTATTTTACAATTCATTTCACAAGTTACTATATAAACCGATTTGATGTATCATAAACTATACTACAATTTTTCTATTATCTTGAAAATAATAGATTATCTTCCTATTACTCTATAAATTGTTTTTACAAATCATCTTATGAAATATACTTTTACAAATCATCTTATGGACCATTTGCTTCTATGAAATGTGTTTTTATGCTATTACTTCACAAACAGAATAACCAACATTTTCTTTTGGAAATAAACTAAACGCTATAAGAGAATCACGTACCTCTGTCAGAAACTATAGACAGCAACCCACCAAGTCTTGACGTTGTTTCATCTCTTAACAAGTTACCCACTCGCTCCTTACTATAAGATCCCCTTATTGATACACAGCTATCACTTGTAACCAAGGAAAACACCCCACAACATAATATTCGATTGATTTGTTCATTTCAGGCCACTAGCACAACAATATAAGTCATGATACATCCCAGTACTGCCCAAGTAACTTAAGTACCCCAATTATAAAATTTACCAGATAGTTAGCCACCAAACACTACCAAGCATTGGAAACTAAACCTTATCCTTGAACCTTCAGAAACTTATATAGATGTCATACCCAACGATTCCTTCATCTTCAATGGGTTCACTTTCAAAGATTGTTCTTTAAAAATGCGTTTACATCAACTATAAAAATATTTTTCCGGGATACTCATTTTGTTGAGTTAAAAATTTTCTCTGGTCAAACTATATCAAAACTTTTGTATATTAAAGAGAGACTAAGTATTCATTTTTGTGAAGTTATTTTATTTACACCATGCTTAAAAACACACACCACTAAATTATATATCTATTTTAGGCATTCCTTTAACCTTCACCTACAACAAGACAAATATCCCCCGACTGAGTACACCTAGAAGCGTAAGGATCAATATCGTGCTAAATACCCACACTTAGTTCCCAAGACAACCCCGACCACTACCACAACCAAGGATTCTGGGACGGAATCCAGTCTGAGGGGTAGGTACTGTAATACCCCGTAATTTACCCAGTCATTAATTAGCGTTAAACACAAAGTAATCTCATTTAAACGTCTAATACCCACTTTTAAGGGTTATTTTTTTTATTTAAATAACACAACTACGAAATATGTTCGCCAACTAATTATGTGACGTATCTCACATCTCACTTCGAACGGGCTCAAATGCGTACCGACACCGCATTAGTAATGGCTTAAATTCTATAACTACTTTTCGGATTCAATAACCTTGTCTTTATATTATTTTTATAAACATGCTTCTAGAAATATACTTCTCGCATATAAGAAAATAAGATACCACGTTTACACTTTAACTCAACAGGACACAGGATACACACAATACACTGATTAATAATAAAACAAAACATTTTATTTCTTTTCCTATTACACCACCGCCCCTCTTTATTATTTTCTTGTTATTAGTGTTTTTCTTTTTTTTCTTTTCCTCCTTCCCCCATGTCACGCCTCTCACCTCTCCCTCTTTAACCTAGATCTGTCCCATGTCCTTTTCTTTCATTTACTGTACACATCGAATCCCACAATGATATATCTCTATCACTGCTTTATCTTTTCCCCAAGATGAGTCACGAGAATGCTTTGGAGATGAGTTTTGATAGTGAGATGTGCCAAGAACGGCCTCCCCAAGATCGAAGTAAAGAAAGATGGTTTAACTTTTCTTGTTTTTCTTCCTTTTTATCCCACCAATCGGTCCACAGGAATACCACACTCTTCAAAACTTGTTTTCAAGAATCAAAAGGGATAGCTGTGGTGGTTTCCTGCTTGGATCAGTTTGGGCTTGCTTGGGTTCAATTTCTTTTGTTGGTCTCTCCTTGTTGATCAATCCGTATCTATTTGTAAAAATCTTGAATTCTTTGCATATTTCACTATGTTATTGGTTAATAAATTTTTGGTTTCATTTATGTTTACAAGTTGTAATCTCGTTTGGTTTATATATATCGATCGACACATACATATTCTTGGCTATGAAAATTTTTGTTATTGAATCTTGTGTGGCTGCTAATAAACTCATAACTAAAAACCTAGGTTTGGCTCAATTATGTGGAAGTGCTCATTTTTTTTTCCTGTCATGGTGCTTATTCATATGTTTTGAAATTGGATTTTTGATTATTATGCTAAGTCTGGGATAAAGTGGTTTTGATACAAATTGGGTAAGTATTGGTTCAATATTGGAAATGGTTATTACTGTTGTGTGTCTAGTAAGTTTTGGAGTTAAAACCCACTGTTCGAATACCCCAACAGTGGGTAACCTCGTATTTTTTTTTCTTTTTACACTCAAACTTGCAGCCTCTAAACTTGGTATAACAAATGTATTTGGGTTGGTTTATTAGTTCCATTCAAACTTCTCATACATAAATATACCACCAAATTTAAAGTAACATTGAAAAGTCTCACGCTGAGGCTACTAACTAATTGTTGCTTTACCAACTATTTTATCTTCAAATGGTCAATATATAGAAAAGGTTACACTATAAATTAACTTCAATACATACTTATTTCTAATATTTTGATCACACAGAGTTATAAAAAGGAGTCATACTCAGTACTGTGTCATTCTCCCTTTGTTGAGAAAACACAGATAACGCATAACTATTTAAACCTGCTAAAAATCTTATTCGTGTTTGGGCCTAAATAACATAAGATGGTTTTGGGCTCGTAGGTGTTAAGCCCACTTCTCATGCATAGGGTGCATTTTCTTGTAAATTCTTTTTCCGAATGAGTAATTGTTTCTAAAACGTGGCAATGCGTAAACAAAAACTTGTTTTGGTAATCCATAAGTGTGACGATGTACTACCTAACTCGACTTATTTCGCAACTCATTCCTGATTCATTTCATTTCACTCGACTACAAGTTCGCGACATATATTTTAACAAGTTTTTAAAACGTACTTAGAAACTCCAGTTTTTATATATACATAACACATTTAATTATAAACTCGTATACATTTAAAAATCTATAAAAATTAGTCTTAAACTAAACTTGTAAGTTTAAACACGCTTATTAATTCTTATCACTTATTTAACTTACATATAAACTTGATATGTTTTATAAAAACTTATGAGTTTTGTAAAGTATGAAACGGCTATACACTTTATATCGTGTAACTTATAGTTACTACAAGGAAAAAAAACTTGTTCTTTTGTTAAAATATATATGTACCTTACATTTTTTTAACCGACAATGAGGAATTTTATTCAAAACTTACATCCGTCAACTCATTTGAAAACTATAGTATTAAATTAAGTTATTACTTAACTCATTTTTCTTTTAGATATTTTTGTAAATATACTTACATACATGCTTAGTATTACATATTCTTTAACAATAATGTTTATATAATACATCAACGTCTAATATTTGGTTGTGATTACTTTTCGTACATCATCTATCTGTTACTGTCAAACCAGAGATTTATTCGTCTTTGATACTTTTGTTAATTTACACTTATATACTCATGCACTTCCAAGAGCCAATACTTTCAAACACTAAAAAACTGTTTTCAAACTTACATGCTGCCACACAAGCAACAATAACACCACTTTAAAACTTTTAAACTTATCGAGTCTTAAACCTGAAACTGTAAGCTAAACTTGCCATACTAATCTAGGTCGCGTGTCGGTGCCGCTCACTATCACTATTTGACTTTACTCTATTAAGACTGCTATTGCTAAGGTGAGTCATAGCCCCTCTTTTACCTATTTCGAGCTCTTTGGGGGAGATACATGCTCGTTTATCTTAAACACTTTAATCGTTTATCTTAAACACTTTACTCATTTATCTTAAATATTTTACTCGATTTATAAAACACTCTATTTGTTTATTGCAATGTATTAAATGCTACGAACCTGAACACAAGTAGTTCTCTGTATGCTATCCTGATTGATATTGCCTAAGTTACCAGCTTTGCGAAAAAGTCCCTCATATCATGAACCATTAATCACTTGCGAATGAACGCGAATATAGTGAATAGATCTATTGGTAGTTGACGCCCCATTTGAAGTTAGCCTGGGATGGTAACTGAATGCACTATATTCGAATAACTTAGGAACTGGCAAACTCCTATTACCCGAGGGCCCTACTACCTGCATCATATTTTTATGTGTAGGCTTCTATCCCATAAGATTTCTATATCTCTTATGGCTGCATAACAGTATTAAGGTTTGAGTGTCATGAGGCTTAGGGCAATATCCTACACTACAATGCTATTGTTTCACTACTACTTGACTTGTGTTCAGATGTTTTACACAAATACTATGGATTTACTCAACTATCGACCTGAGTAATTCAATGATTTTATACAAATACTATGGAAAATCAAGCAAACTATGGGCGTATAACAACGTAGCCCACGATTCATTTTGTTGCAATTATCAAACAAATTCGAAACTCTTTCAATCAACTGTTTTACTTATAAATTCTATGAACTCACCAACCTTTGTGTTGACACTTTTTAGCATGTATTCTCAGGTTTCCTAAGGTGATAACTTACTCTTGGAGGCATTTGGCAAATGGCATGGCATGGTCATAGATGAATCTGATAAACAATTGGGACCACTTCATTTATTTTATAGGCCTGTTTCCGCAATACTTTCAAAATATGTAAACTCGTTGTTTATAATAGTAAAATCTATTCTAAACTGTTTGATAAAAACAGTTCTTTGTACCTCATGATATGATACCAGTTTAGTAGCACCCCATTGCATGTATGCTTCCGCTGGACCCGAATTTTGGGGATGTTACGCTAGGCAAAAACACATGTCTTACCCTAGATTCATTTCCTGTACCCTGAATGACTTATTAGGGTCTGAGTATATCAAGCCTGACAGTGTCGGCTTTGAACCTGATGTCTTATATAAGGCAAATTACTCACGTGACCCTATTAAGGTAACACATGTCGCCCTGACCACATATATGCTGACTCCTATCCAGGGTGACAACATCATATCACTAGTTCCCTATCCCACTAAAAAGGTGAAGAGGAAGAAGGGACAGGGATCCAGGAAGGTGGCTCAACCCAAGTCAATCGCCACTGAGACCTCAGCCCCTAAGCCTGACAAAAGGGGGCAACAACAACAACAGTCCCTGACTGCTGACACCCACAGGATCATAAGCCAATCTTTGGCCCCAAAACAAAGGCCAACGGAGGGCACTGAGACATCACACTTAGTGTCCTCGGGCGAACCCGTTCCCAAAGGCTCTGCTGACATAAACAAGTCAGTGGAGTTGTAACCAACCAAACCTCCACATCCTGCTAAAGGCTCTGGGAAATCACAACCAGGGTCTCAGGGAAAGAGGGGTCCTATATCCTCGGTGGGGCAGCACTATATAACACCCCCAAAATCGATCAATACAGCGGAAGACTTAAAATGTTAGCGGAAGACTTTTGGGGTATTATATTGTGGATCTTTCGTCACAATTATAGAAAACGATTCAAGTGATCGTTTTAAATTTTATTTAAAATACCAAATATTCATAATTCCAAGAGAATTCGTTATTCAACAACAAGTTTTATTTAAAGAGAAATAAACGTTTCTTTATTTGCCCACTTCGTGCCGTTGCCATCCATTTCATTTAGTTACCTGAGATAAACATGCTAAAAGTCAACAAAAAGTTGAGTGAAATTCATAGGTTTATAATTAAGAGTTTGAACACAAGAGATAATTGTTTATTGTAATATCGATACAAATAAATAAGTTAGAAATCACATTCATTATTGCATTAAGCTCATGACACTCAACGATTCAACAGACATCAATATTTTCATAATAATGATGTAAAATATATAGCCCCCAAGATAGGTATTTTCCAGTAACCTATTATATTCAAATAACGTGCATTTGGTAACTTTCCTCTAGCAACCAAATGGGGATTGTCAATCCCTAATAGATCTATTCACAATTATTTACGTTCACCTTTCAAGTGATTAAGGTTCATGATCGAGGGAGTTTTGGCAATAGCTACTTACGCAATAATAAGATCAGGAAAAGACTTGTGTTCGGTTTTTGAGCATGTATCCCCCCCACAAAAATAAGTTAAATGTGGGCTATGAACTCACCTTAGTAGGATAGTAGAACAAATGTAATCTCAACGATGCAAGGCAACGGCTTCACATACAACCTATAAGATATGGCACGTTTCAGTTCT
Source organism: Artemisia argyi (assembly GCA_030686995.1). Classification (NCBI taxonomy): domain Eukaryota; kingdom Viridiplantae; phylum Streptophyta; class Magnoliopsida; order Asterales; family Asteraceae; genus Artemisia; species Artemisia argyi. The sequence goes on from JARVZY010001683.1 coordinate 66,457, forward strand.
TAAGTCTCGTTTTATTGCGAACGTTTATTATTAATTATGAGAAATCGATAAAGTGCATACGTGATGTGTTACGTCGTATAAAAATAGATAATGGTTACGTATTGTTTTATTCGTCTAAATTCAGTTATCGTTATATAAGTTTTATTCGTATTTTATATATATATATATATATATATATATATATATATATATATATATATATATATATATATAATAAGTTACGTTTTATTATTTATCGTTTTAATTCAAATATATATATATATATATATATATATATATATATATATATATATATATATATATATATATATATATATATATATATATATATATGTATATATAAGTATAAATATATATAATTTATAAAATTATTATTAAAATCAATATTACCATTCAATCCTTCATGTTTCTCAATTTTACGCTTTTTACCCTTAACGGAAAACATTTACGCCGTTAGTCCAAAAATTATATAGATTTACATTTTTAGTCCAAATATCAAATATTTACATTCAATATCCCTAAGTTTCAATATTTACAGTTTATACCCTTTAGAAAAATAGTTTTATACTTTTCACCCTAAGTTTACAAATTTGACAATTCTAGTACTTAACCTTCGAACATTTGCAAAAATAGTCCAAAATTTACCAAATTTAAAACTTAGCATTTTTATTATTTCAATAAGCTCATAAAGTTTCAAATAGCTTATTTTCACAGCTTATTAGCTTAATCTCTTCTTATTTCATTAAGTGGGCTTAACGAATCCAAATTAAGGGCCCGTTAAGGTTTTATGATCCAAGGGGTTTGGGGGAACACTAGGTTTACAGAAATCCATCATTTTAAGTTACAAAAACATTTCAAAACAGCTTATATGTTCAGCTTATCGTAATAAGCTGAAATGAGCTTTTTGGGCTTTTTGGCCCACGTAAGCTTTTTAATAGTCTGAAAACTAGTTCTAATAGCGGTTTACTTTAGGTCTCGTTAGGTGATTAAACGAAGTTATTAAGTCGTATTATTTATCATTCTCGTTTCTACTTCAAGTAGGCAATTAGATCGTACAAAAATAATAATGGGTCGTGTGTCAAATTTAGAAATGGCGAGGTCAAAATGTAAGCCAAAACTCAATACGTAAAAACTATATAGGTTGAAAAATAAACTAAGTCTTTTAGTATTTTTCGTATAGGTTCAACCCAACTTAGAAACGTGTGATTTTAGTGTGTATACGTTAATATTAGTTCAAGGTTAGTATAGGTTCTCGTTAATGGCCTTGCCAATACCTGATACGATATATAAAATATATATGTTGTGTTTATTATTTACGTGGTATATATAGTAAGTGTTGGTGCAAAACATAAACGTACGTATATATATGAATAGAAAGAAAGAAATCAAGGTCTCACCTCACCTAGAAAAGGTGGTGTAAAACGAGTGTATGGTTCGTGTGAGGGTAAACTAGCTTCGTGGTTCACTTCACGTCCTTCCAAAGGTTCAATAGGCTCCAAGCTTTGCTTCCTAGGTTCA
>JARVZY010001684.1:0-36931 GCA_030686995.1 Artemisia argyi
GGCCAGACCCAATGGACCGAAACCAATAAAAGGGTGGCCCACGTCCTACGTAACCCTAATCCATACACTATAAATACAAGGGTAAGATCATCCTACCTAGACAGGTTATTCTCTCTCACTAAACACACATACTTCTCTATTTATACTGACTTGACCGTCGGAGGGTGGATCCCGGGGCTCCGGCCTCGGGTCCCCATCTAACCGGTTCTTCCTTGTGTGCAACATTATGCAAGGCTCGAGAGGATGACGAACGGCACTAGAAGAGTCGTCAAGACCGGCCCAACACAAATTATGCTTCAACAAGTAGCGCCATCCGTGGAACACAAGCAAAACATACCTCACACTCTCTTTGAAAATGATTACATAGATTTCTCCTCAAGAAAATGATTTGTTTTGGTACTACTCGGGTCCAAATCTCTCCTGGGTCCTAACCCCTTTTGAGTCCCGATCTAACTAAGCTTCTTGAGCTCGTAACATTCGTGGCTCAACTTCGATTTTCGAGTCTAAGTTTCAATGATTGATCTCGATCTAATTATAAATCAGTGTCGGATGTATGAACCTTAATTCACTCCCGGTTTATAACCATCAGATGGTTATTTGTCATTCCAGTGCGTAGGAATGAAATCTGTCATGAGCAATCTGCAACTTTCGAATACGACGAAGTTAGATGTCGTACTTAAGACCAGAACTTATAATGATCGTTTCATGAGGGCCGGATACCTTATAACCAATGAAAATAAATTTTTGGTCATTTCATCAATGTATAACCTCCGAAAGGATAAAGGGTACTTTCAGACCATATTACAAGCGGAATAGACCATCACATATGATATGCGCAAGTCGGACCATTAAAACCTTTGGGTTTCCACACCTTTTATATTAGAATCTTCCTTACCGATTGATGACATCAAATAATCTGATATTTTACATATCAAATTCTCGTGTTTATTGCCACATTGGTTATTAATATAATACTTACTTCGGTTATATTTGTTTATAATTACATTTCAGGATCAATGAGGCATTGGAGCGGAAAAGATAACGAGAAGAGGCCAATAAAGTGCAAAATACATTTTGAAGACAAGTTACGGCGTATGTGGAACTATGGACTTACGCCGTAACACATTACATGGTCAATTTTCTAAGCATGCTGAAGGTTACGCCGTAACCATAACATAAGGTTACGGCGTAGTTATGACACCGAGAGTGATTATTATTATTGAAGGTATTACGGCGTAAATTATACTTGAAATTACGTCGTAATTATGAAGGTTATGGCGTAGTTAGTTATTGTATTACGCCCTAGAGATATTTATGGAATGGATAATATTGACGGACGAAGAGTTACGGCGTAACCTATTAGTTTAGTTACGCCGTAATTAATTACGTAGGCGCGAAGGAGAAGCGTTACGGCGTAACTCAATTATTAGTTACGTCGTAGTTTATTGCGTGGGCGCAAAGTTTAGAAGTCCAAGGACCAGAAGCGGAAAATTAATATTAATATTCAAGGACTGAAAATAGTATGAAGAAATACAAAGATGGGCTAAAAGTGTTAATAATCCAAAACATTTTATAAATGAAAATAGCACACGGGCAAAATATGAACATAAAGCGAAGATGGAGGTTTAAAGTGAAAATTCTATTATTATAAATAGAATTCACTGTACGAGGAATGTGACATCAATTTCATCCAGCAACTTTGCGGTTTCCTTCGTGGGTCCGCCGCAAGGCAAAAGAAGACAGCAAACAGTAGTTGGCGGCAAGGTTTTTAAGGGAAAACCCTTCGACCATGGTTGTCAGGATCCCGATCATGATCTTAGGATCTTACGATTTTACGATACTGCAAAGCAAAAACGATTCGGATCTTACATAGAATCTTTGAAAGCTTAAGATCTTATAAGATCCCGATCTTGACCATAGGATCTTAAGATCTCATCCGATCCGATCCTACTTTTCTCGGATAACAAACTAAAAACTGCAAATTTCTAGATTATTTTTTGTAGAAATTAAAAAATAACATGTTAGTCTTATTAAACATTTCATAACCATAATTTAGGACAATATTTCGATGAAACTTTCATATAATTTTTCTCTATGATATATAATAATTTGTAAATTTGTATAATATTACAAAATCTATTAAGAAAATGGCATTATAGTAGGATCTTAAGATCCCGATCCGATCTTACGATCACGATCTTGCAAAGACGAAAATGATCCTGGGTAGGATCCCAATCTTGAAAACCTTGCCTTCGACTACTGGATCCATTTCTAGTGGATCCATAGCATTTAATTGGCATGGTATGTATCAATTTCCAGACACTCAAATAATTATCCAGTTTTATTATTCTTGATCACAATTGTGATTCTGCTTGTTTATTGATTGTTTATGCATGTTGTGTTTTATTTATTTGTTATCGTAATTTAATTTATTTATTATTAGTCGATTAATTATTATTGACTAATAATTAATTTATTAATTGGTGATTTATTGTTCGGTCTTTATGCGCTATCTTTTATTATTATTTCTTGTGTGTGCATGCTTAGTTTGTCATAAGAGCATTAGGTACCGTGGAGCCGTCCCGCTGGTGCCGTGTGAAGAAGTGTTGCCACATCAGCACTTTTTCTCATAACACCAGAATTCACTACAACACCAAAAACACCCTCCCTCCAATAACACCAATTTCTTATGCCATCGTGCACATTTGAACCCCACATATTTTTTTCACTTATTAAACAAACCAACACATTTAAGCATTAAAATTTCATTAATTAAAAAAAATACATTAACCATTAACTAAAAAAAAATCTTTCGGACCAATTATTCCAAATCAGTTTACCATGGGTGTGTTATTTCAGTTAAAATAATAGCAACTAAAGTTGGACCTGAACAAAAATAGTACCAGCCCAATTAGATATAGGGTATATAACTACAATCCCTAATTTGTCTCACATCTTTCAACCCTAATCCTTATTCTTTATTCATACGCAGCCTCTCCCTTTTTTGAAAATCATCGGTCCACAACACACATCACAACTTGAATAATCTTTTCTTTTTCTACACAAATCCACATGTTAACACAACCATCTATCATATGATTTGCTTTTCAATAACACACCCATATGTATTAGCTTTTTTCAACCGTTAGCTAACGTTCAAAAAGGAGAAAAAAAAAGGGAAAACGCCAAAACAAAAACGGGAAAACACGAGCCACGGTGTGGTTGTGGCGTCGTCCCGTCGCGTTTTTCGGGACCATTAGGGCTGGTGGTGACGGCTCGGGACACGAAAACGCGATGGCCGGTGTGGTTGTGACGTGCTCGGGTGGCGTTTTGGGGGAAAACGTGACGCATGGCGCAGGGTACCTGGCACTCTAAGACCCTCTAGTTTCGGTAGTTTTGAAATGCGGTAGTATCTATTACGCTAGATGATTTGAGCAGACCTCACTTTATCTAGTAGGCTAGGAGAATTGACCATAGGACCCTAGTCTGGTAGATTGCGAGGATATGGTTGGGATAACAACTGACCACGGACCTTGTGTGCGAATTGACCATAGGATTATTTTTTAACCCTAAATAATACTCTCAATTTGGCGATTTTTTGGAGCATCCCTTACTGATCGTAATACTCAATATCACTCCAAAAATCATCAATTTTTTTATCACACCAAGCCTTGAACGATTCTATCTTTCTATTGGTCCATCTTTATAGTGGGACGATGGAATTTAGATAGCATATTCAATTCATAGGTGTTGATTTCTTTTTCTTGTTGATCGCATAATATATCTTGCACATATTTAAGTTGGTTAGTTTGTTCTGATTGATTTAATATACTACTGGTTCGATCAACATGGTGGGAGGTTAGTCTTATTTTAAGTTTAACGTTTAAAACTCTAACTTTATAGTTAGGGTTTTAATTTTTCATTACTGGTCGTGCTTACATGCGGGTTACTATTGCTGTTTGGTTCATTATCGATTGATTTTCTGTACGTGGGAATAAGAGAGATGAATAAGGGTTTCTTTACAACAAGAATGCGTCTAAAGTTGCTACGGATGGTTCTAAGTTGGGAGAGGGGAATAATACATTAACACAACCCGTTAATGTGAATACTGAAGAAATGAATGATATTATTGATTTGTCGAAGGTGACTATGAGGAAACACAAGAAGCCTAAGGATGTTAATCCTAGTTCTAATCAGCCTCTACTTGCATCGCCTGGTCCTATTATTACTGAGTGGAGTGTTGATGATGGAGATATTGAATTATCTAAGATTGTGAACAAGAATAATCAAGTGAAGCCGGTTTCACTTGATCCTTTAGTTAATGATCCGAATGGTCCACATGGGGCTCCTAACAAGTCTAATAGTTCTGATAAGGTCGATACAAATGCACATGGGGCTGTTGGTATTGAGAAGGTTGGTGTGGATGCTTTGAAACAACCTTTTAATGAACCTAAGAAATACATGTCTAACTTTCGTAGGCTGGAGTGTAGCAAGAAATCAAATGGTGTGGATCTTTATGTACCTATGAAAGTGGTTGAAGAGGTGAACACTATGTTTGAGAATACTCTGTATGGGTACTTCCTTGGGCAAAAACTTGTTTTTCCTGTTGTCGATTACTATGTACGCAATGCGTGGGCTAAGTTTGGTATACAAAAGGTAATGATGAATGTAAAGGGGTTCTTTTTTTTAAGTTTAACTCGAAGAAAGATGTTGATGATGTTCTTGAAAACCGTCCTTGGTTAATTAGAAATGTACCTATTACTCTTAAACCATGGACATTGAACACCAACTTGCTTAAAGAGGATTTGACCAACATCCCGGTGTGGGTTAAATTCCATGATGTCCCTCTGGCTATGTTTTCTAATGATGGTCTTAGTCTGCCACATTGATTGTTACACCCAAAAGGTTAGATGCTTATACTAGCCAAATGTGCAAGGACTCATGGGGCCGTAGTAGTTTTGCTAGATGCATGATTGAAGTGAAGTCGGATGAGGTTCTTCGGGATAGCCTCACTGTTGAGATACCTTTACTTGATGGTACGGGGTCGACTATTGAGAAGATTCGGGTTGAATACGAGTGGAAACCACTGCGTTGTGATAAGTGTAAGATCTTTGGTCATACTCTTATTGATTGTCCTAAAGTTGTTGTGCCCTCTGCTCAGCCTACTATGCCTGTTAATGATGGTTTCAAGACTGTTAATAACAAAAAGAAAGGAAAGCAAGGTGGTCCTACAATCCCGGGGCAAGGAGGGCTTACTAAACCAGTTGTGGGTAAGCAATTTCAGTATCGACCTAAAAAGACTACTCATGAACCTAAGAAAGTAGATGGCAATAAGAAGAATGCTTCTGATGTGGCTAGTTTGAGTGGTACGAAGATCTCTACATCTAACCAGTTTGATGCTTTTAATATGGATGATACGGAAGCTTTGGGTATTCCTACTAATGTTACTTATAAGGATGTGGATTCTGGTCGTACAATGGAAGTTAATGAGGTTGAGTCTACTAAGACTAGTTGTTCTTGTACTCCGCCCGCCTCTTCTACTAAGAAAGTTAACCCTTTTTCTAAGGTGGGAGAGATCTTGGTTTCTGATTCTGATGATGAGATGGTTGCTAACCCATTTGATGAGTCTTCTAATCTATTCGGTGCTGGCCAAGAGTTTGAGGATGAGTATGATGAATATGACTACGATGACTATGCGAACCAGGTTTATGATCTTCCAAGGAATTTGGATGCTTTTAATGCCATGCATGGCACCAAGCTTCAAGGTATTAGGAAGTAACTTTATTTCGTTATGTCCTATGTTATCCTTTGAGTAATGGTTTGTTTTCTTGTTTAGAAAATAGGAAGTATCTTGTTATGTAAGCTTTTTGCCTATGTAACGGGCTGAGATATGGGATTTCACCCATATCCATTGTACTTAAACTTTTTTGGTTAATTTATTTACCAGGGTGCAGGATTACTCCCCTTTACCAAAAAAAAAGAATTGACCATAGGATCACCTACCGATGTTTAATAAACATAAGTAGTTAGAGTATGGTCTATGATCGTGACAACGGACCATAAATGATAAGTCTAGCATGTAATGGCACTTAATGACTCAAACCCGTCTACTGTACGTCAGCTTACTAGCATGAGGTAGTGCCTGTGGTTCCCGTCAAGATTCGGGGGAGATAGGTTAGGGAACTTGACCATATGAACCTAGTGATATATGTCCACCCCACTTGAAGTAATAGGAAGTTCATAAGATTTAGACCATTTCAATTATCATTTCCATTAGTCGTTTGCTAGAAAACCATGCCTTTTGATCATATTGAATTCACATTAATTTACTTTCGCATTTTGTTCATTTCAATCTATTAGTTTAATTAATCAATCAATTTAAATCTCTTTTATAAACGTGACATAGACTTAGGTTAATACCCATTACACATAACTCTTGGGACGACCTTGGTTTTACTGATTACTACTCTACACACAACCGGATTCTCTTTCCGTTAGTGCATTAAGGTTTGATTGAGCCTAAACCGTCTTATTATTATTGACCAAGGTCAACAAGTCAAAGATAGCCTAGAATCAATACTCCGGTGATAGTGTAGTGTTTCCCCGGGTCGTGAAAGTCCCAGCGAGATTGAAATGGTGCTTTTGGAATCGTTTATGGGAAAGTGGCACTGAGGACAGTAGCCAGATGATGTAGGAATGATATTGCTACTGTTATTTTGGTGTTGACAAACAGATATAATATTCACAATAATCAGATAACAGATATATGCACAAATTGACAATTAAGATTACGTATCGGACTGAAAAAGTGGGTTTTTGGTAATTATGAAACTACAGGGGGTGTTTATGACACTTTTCAAAACTTAAAATTAAAAATGAAAAAGAAATGATAAAAGTGATTAAAATAATATTAAACTATTATTTAATTAATTAAACTATTTAAAATCTAATTTAAATAAACTAAAAATAACAAATGATTTAAATTATACTAAAAATTAACAAAAATATTTTCTAAACCTAAATTAGAACTTGAAGAAAGTATAAAAATTTAAAAATAATATTTTTGTCTTTTTGTGGTTTTGTAATTAATTAAAAACTATTTAACTTAATTAAACTAATTAAACTACTTTTAATTTATATTAATGCTAAATTAACTTAGAAAATTAAGATAAAATTTATAAAATTATTTAACCATCACTGGAATCCTACAAAATTATAAAAACTCTAAAATTATGTTTTAAAATTAAACAACTAATTATTTATCTATTAATTAACTTAAATCTATTTTAAACAAATAAAATAAGGAAAATAGAAAATGAACAGTAGAATCTCAAAATTTATTTTCTAAAAACTTATTATACTATATTAGAACTAGAAAAATTATAAAAACTAGATTTAACCTTATAAAAACTAATTAAGCTATTTAATATTTGATAATAATTAATAATAAAGAAAATTAAAATTAAATCTAATAAATACTAAATGACAAAATAAAAATCTGAAAAATTTATTAAAATTACTTTACTATCTAAGGTATTTAATAAAAATATAAAAACACTAGTTACTTAATTAAAATCTAAAAATGAAAATTAAACTTAATTTGAATTAAATAGAAACTATCACTTATTTTAAAACTAATTTTTTTGGATTTTTCTTTTACAGAACTACTTAACACCTTAAAATAACAAACTTTAATGAAAACACTTTTTAAAATTAGCTTATAAATAAGCTGTAACACCCCTTTGTTTCAAACAGTTGACTTTGGTTGACTGTTTGGTCAATCTGGGTCAAATGGCCTTGGGTGGGGTCCACAATAATAAAACTTGATGAAATTAAGCTAAGCAGACTTAAATAAGCCAAAAACAACAAATAGTGAACACAAATAAGCCAATTAGAAACCAATAAGCACTTATCTAAAAAGGGACTGGGTCAGAATTGGGACAAACTTGAGAAGAGATTCTAGGTGGGGTCCACTGGATCCTAGGTCAAACCAAGGGTCAAATGTGATACCCTGGTAGGAGGGGGGTTCTAAAAAACTAACTAAGAGATGTGGGGTCCACTGGGTTGGTCACAAAACACCACCAAAGTGGTGGTAGTGACTGGGTGACTGGGTGAGCAGGGCACAAGCTTGCCCTGCAGGTTACTTTGTGAGTCTGTGGAGCCCAAGCTAAATTTACTAAAAATGGAATGAAGGCATTTTCTCAAAGTTGAGCTGGTAGAAAACCAAACCTCCAATTTTCACAATCCCAAGTAAATCACAAAAATCAGAAATTAACAAGCAATTTTGATGAAATCTGAGAACAAGACTTTTGACTTTTAACAAGAATACTTAATCTTTGACTTTTATGAATTTCCAACACTCCTAATAAGCTATAACAATGATAATAAGCTAATGTGAGATTAAAAGTAGCTACAATAAGCACTTATGAGCAATTTAGCAAAGTTTTGGGACACAAATCCCTCACAGTTAACTGTGAGGATGAGTTTTCTTTGATTTTGACTTTTAACCTAATGTGACACTAAATTTGTTACTTACCTAACTGATTTAGACCTAATGAAACTTAACTGAGCCAAAATCAACAACTAGAACACCCTTGAGATCAGTGGATCCTACTGATCCAAACACACCTTTTGAATGACTGATTTGATCTTTTCAAAGCAAATGGTCATTAGAAGGTACAAACTTACTTCCAATCAACAACATATGATTAATTAAACTGGTTTTGAGCACTAGATATACAGGCTAACACATTAATCATACATACTTCACACCAAAGATTGATGAGACAGTTAAAGCTTATACTATTTAAGTAACTAAATATTTTAAGTAACAAGCTGAGATTTAAGCTAATAATTATCTTAAACAAGATTCAAATAACACAAACAAACAGGCATAAGCAAAATTAAGCAGGCAATGATTCAAAAGCTTAAACTAGAAATTTTAACTAAAAATTTAAATGAGCAAGTCTTACTAGGATACCCTCAGCATGAACAGAGGGTTTTCCTTTGTAGCCTATCTTTAGATAGACCAATCTTCACTTAATCCAGCTCCTCAATGTGATTAGAACCTGAAACAATCATCAAACATGCAACAGTTGACCATCATTGACTTTTTTTATTTTTTTGTTTTCTCTCTACTAATTCTGAGTTTTAGCAGTCTCTAAAGCTTAAACAAGCTTAGGGGAGCTTATATGAGCTAAGAGTCCAATACATAAGGCTTACAATAACAACAACTGAGCAATATGAACACTTGAGATATAATTAAAATTGCAATAGATGTAATAATAAAGGAAACTTAAAATTAATAACTGAAAACAAGTTACAATACAATAAAAACAAGGTTACCACTGCTTAAGAGCTTGGGTGTACCCTAAAATTGAGAATTGAATTTAAACGACATTAACTAAAACTAAATTAACTAACTACTCTTCCTCTTGCATCCATCTTCTATTTATAGCCCTCAATTAGGGTTCACCACTGCATTTCAATCATTTCCCACCTTTTTGTTCAATCTTTGGTCCACTCATTGTGCTCCACGTATTTTGGCGGGAAAACCTGCTTTTGCAGCTTATATCTGATACACGCAATGGGAGGGGGGTAGCATTAATTGTGGGGGGTCATGGGTAGGTATAGGGAGGTGGGAGCATTTATTGTGGGGGGTAGTAGCTTGTGATTGGAGGAGAGGGGAGGTCGACTGCAAGTGGTGGTGTGTGTGTGTGAGTCTGAGAGGGAAGAGGAGAAGGGAGAGGGTTGTTTGACTGGGAGGTTTGACCTGGGGGTGGGCTGGTTTGTAACTGGGCTTAGGATTAGGATTGGGCCTGGAGTGGACTTAGGTTTAGTTTATATTTGGTCCGGTTTGGTTTTTTAGCTTAAATAACAAAAGGACCAAATTTGTAATAAATGCAAACTTGAGGGACTGGTTTTGTAACTTTCCCAAAATTATCATAGGGACCAATCTTGACAAGGATGCATAGTACATGGGTATTTTTAATGTTTTTCAATTTTTAAATACCCGGGGACCTTTTCTGTAAATTCACCAATCTCCAGGGACCATTCTTGTAATTTTCTGAATTTGTGAAGGGTTAAACCTGTAAATATCAAATGTTAACACAAAAGACCAATTTTGTCATTTATAAATAGTATAAGGTTTATTTTGAATATTTTCTTATTTTTTAAACCTTAGGGACTAATTTTGACACTTTTCCAAAGTTGAGGGACCATAGTTGTAATTTTATGATTTTTAACTTCAAAGGACTTTTCCTAACAACTTATGAATCCCAAGGACCTTTTATGATATTTTTACAAGTTTTGAGTGATCAGGGACTAGTTTTGCCAATTTATGAAACTTGAGGGACTGAAACTGCCAATTATGCAAACTTTGTACGTTTTTCATTTGTTTTTGCATATTTTGTGTTTGAAACATATAAAACACACCTCTAAGATATTTTAAGCATTTTGATACATATTCGGGTGTTTTTGTATGTTTTGGCAGCTCAGATTGGTATAAAATGATGAGTATTTACACACTCATCAATCCCCCACACTAAACTATTGCTAGTCCCTAGCAATATTTTATGAAGTTTTAATGGATTTGAAAGAACTCTTTACCAAAAGCCATCACTTCTGGAGTAGCCAGATGTAAGAACTGTGGCACACCTGATAACCGTGTGATTTTGAGCAAACCACCAGCTGTCAACGGATTTGATTAGTCTTTACCAAAAGCCGTTTGCTTCTGGACTAGCCAACTCTTGATGGAATAGTCAACATCTTGGTGAGCTGATTACCAATTATGGATTTTCCACGGCCTTTACCACAAGCCATAATCTTGCGGGCTAGCCAGCTCATTTGCTTATGAGGATGCGGGGGAGCTGAGGAACCATGCAAGTTTTTGGCAAACTGCCAGCCATCAACGGATTTGATTTGTCTTTACCAAGAGCCGTTTGCTCCTGGACTAGCCAATCCCTTTGTCATTTAGACTTTGGCGGATTGATAACCACAAAAATTTTGGAATAAAGTGAAAAATTTTGAAAAATTTTGGCCTAAAATGGGGGTACTTGAAAAGTTTTATGATAAAATTCGTAAGAATTTCCCCCCCCCCCCACACTAGAACTGAATATTGTCCTCAATATTCAAAGTCCCAGCTATTATGCCGAATCTCTGAATGGAAAAGCAAATATTCGATTCTAACTGTGGAAATTTCTATTTTTCACTTTATTTTATCTGTACATACAATTTTTTTTTTTTTTTTTTTTTTTTTTTTTTTTTTTTTTTTTGCTCACTACCTCCCAGGCTTGTGTTAGGTTTACCACGCAAGCTAATCACTTGTGAATGATTAACTGTAATAAATTTGTCCTAACAGCCCGGGAGTTGAATGATAAAGTTTATAATATACATACATCTTCCAGGTTTGTGTCAGGTTTACCACGCAAGCTAATCACTTGTGAATGATTAACTGTAATAAATTCTCCCTGACAGCCTGGAAGATGAATAATAATATACATACACATCCCAGGCTTGTGTCAAGTTTACCACGCTAGTTAATCACTTGTGAATGATTAACTGTAGTAAATTCATCCTGACAGCCCGGGATTTGAATGACATAATATACATACGAAACATGTTTATTGAATTTTGAAAAATATTTACTTTTGAAACGGTGGGGGATGGCCATTCCCCCACACTAGGGTGGTAGAAAGTAGAAAGAAGTCAGAAATACGGGTGAAAACCCATATATGTTGCTAATTTTTGTTCACCGAGTCACTAGCTTGACTCGATCCCCGAATTCATTGGTCCATGGGGAAAGTTTGGAGATCCGGGACAACCATGGGTGGTGTGTCCTCTCCAAAATAATGTTTCAATCTGTGACCATTCACTTTGAAGTTGGGACCTTCGGGTTGAGATAACTCAACAGTCCCGTATGGGTAAACTTTAGCAATGGTGAATGGTCCAGTCCATCGGGTTTTTAATTTCCCCGAGAAGATCTTTAATCTTGAATTGAAAAGAAGGACTCTGTCACCGGCGTTGAAAACTCGGTTCTTAATCTTAGAGTCGTGAATCTTCTTTGTCTTTTCTTTGTAGATCAAAGAGTTCTCGTAGGCCTGATCACGAAGTTCGTTTAATTCATTGATTTGAACCTTACGGTGATCACCCGCTTTATGAAGGTCGTAGTTAGCATGTTTCAAGGCCCAGTAGGCTTTGTGCTCGAGCTCGATCGGTAAATGACACGCCTTCCCGTATACAAGCTTGTATGGAGTGCACCCGATGGGTGTTTTGTAAGCTGTACGGAAGGCCCAGAGTGCATCATCTAGTTTATCCGACCAGGAAGCACGGTTTTCACCTACTGTCCTCTCAAGAATCCGTTTAATACCACGGTTGGAAACCTCCACCTGCCCACTTGTTTGGGGGTGATATGCGGTGGAAAGACGATGAGTAACACCGTATTTCAGCATGACTTTTGCAAATTGATCATTGCAAAAGTGAGTACCGCGATCACTAATGATGGCACGTGGGGTTCCAAAACGAGCAAAGAGGGATTTCAAGAATTTCACAACTACTCGGGCATCGTTAGTGGGTAAGGCCTTAGCCTCAACCCATTTTGACAAGTAGTCAACAGCCACGAGTATGTATTTGTTTCCACGAGAAGATGGGAATGGCCCCATAAAGTCAATGCCCCAGACGTCAAAGATTTCACAAACTTGAATAGCATTTTGCGGCATTTCGTTCTTTTGTGAAATATTCCCGTGACGCTGACAAGCATCACAGGCTTTGACTAACTCGTGGGCATCCTTATAGATTGTGGGTCAATAGAAACCGGAATCAAACACCTTTTTGGCGGTGTAGTTAGGACTATGGTGGCCCCCGGTGGGTCCAGCATGGCAAGCCTTGAGAATATCAGTGGCTTCCTGTCCGTATACACATCGCCTGATGACTTGATCGGCACAGATTTTGAAGAGGAAGGGGTCGTCCCAGAAGTAATGTTTAACGTCTTTGAAGAATTTTTTCTTTTGTTGGGACGTTAACCCCTTCACTATGAAGTTACCCGCATGGTAATTTGCAAAGTCGGCAAACCATGGGGTAGTAGAGTCACCACGAAAAGCAACCGCATTGAGTGTCTCGAGAGGAAATGTTTCATTTATTTCCTTTTTCTCGGACACATCTTGATGAGGGTTCTCTAATCGTGAGAGATGATCAGCAGCAAGGTTCTCGGCTCCTTTTTTATCACGGATAATGATATCAAATTCCTGAAGGAGGAGAACCCAACGAAGAAGCCTCGGCTTTGCATCTTGTTTTGCAAATAGGTATTTCAAAGCCGAGTGATCTGTGTACACTACGCATTTAGTCAAGATTAGGTATGACCTGAATTTCTCGAAGGCATACACCACAGCTAGGAGTTCTTTTTCAGTGGTGGTGTAATGACCTTGAGCCTCAGTCATAGTTTTGCTTACGTAGTGTATAGGCTGAAAGTATTTTGCTTTTCGTTGCCCCAAGACCGCACCTATGGCAAAATCACTAGCATCGCACATAAGCTCAAAAGGTTGGTCCCAATCGGGGGCAACAAGAATCGGTGCCTCGGTAAGCTTTTTCTTCAATGTTTCAAAAGCTTCGATGCACTCAGGAGAGAAGATGAAAGGAGCATCCTTCTCGAGGAGATGGGTCATAGGCCGGGCAATCTTAGAAAAATCTTGGATAAACCTACGGTAGAAGCCGGCATGACCCAAAAAGCTCCGAACACCTTTTACGGTGGTGGGATGAGGTAATTTGGCAATGACATCAATTTTAGCTCTGTCAACCTCGATCCCGTTTTTTGAAATCTTATGGCCGAGGACAATGCCCTCCTTGACCATAAAGTGGCTCTTCTCCCAGTTGAGACTTAGATTCGTTTCTTTGCAACGTTTAAGCATCTGTTCCAAGTGGGAGAGGCAAGTCTGAAATGAATCCCCGATGACAGAAAAGTCATCCATGAATACCTCCATAGTTTTCCCGATCATGTCGGAAAAAATAGACATCATGCACCTCTGGAACGTGCCTGGTGCATTACATAAGCCGAAAGGCATACGTCTGTAAGCAAAAGTTCCGTAGGGGCATGTGAAGGTAGTCTTCTCTTGATCCTGGGGATCAATGGGGATTTGGAAGTAACCCGAGAAGCCATCGAGGAAGCAGTAGTATTCATTCCCCGCAAGTCTTTCGAGCATCTGGTCCATAAAAGGGAGAGGAAAATGGTCTTTACGGGTGGCTTCATTTAACTTTCGATAGTCAATACAAACCCGCCAACCCGTGACCAAACGAGTTGGAATCAACTCGTTATCCTCGTTGGTGACAACGGTAATGCCACCCTTTTTGGGAACACAATGAATTGGGCTAACCCAAGGACTGTCAGATATAGGGTAAATCAATCCCGCATCAAGAAGTTTAAGAACTTCTTGTTTGATAACTTCGTGGATTTTGGGATTTACCCTTCTCTGATGTTGCACAGTTGGTTTAAAGTCATCCTCCATTAAGATTTTATGAGTACAAAAGTTCGGGCTTATGTCCTTAATGTCGGAGAGTTTCCAAGCAATTGCTTGTTTGTTTGACTTAAGAACCTTTAGGAGTGCAGCCTTTTCCTCATCTTTTAAGTCTTTGGCAATAATGACGGGTAATTTATTATCACCCTCCAGAAATGCATATTCTAGATGAGGAGGCAAGTCCTTGAGCTCAACCTCGGGAAAGTCTTCAGTTATTTCAACATTTTTGACTTCCGCTTTATGAAGTATTTGTGGAGACGGAGAGGGTGAAGGATCGTCATTTAACAATCTTTCAAGGAGAAGAATGTCCCCCTCCGGGTCAAGATAGTTTTCATCAACTCCATCGGGAATTGAGCTATCTTGAGCAAGAAAAGCCTCGAGCTCTTCCAAAAGGAAGTCACTTCCCTCAAACGGAGTGAGGGAAGGGGAAGAGTCGGAAATGATAGGGTCAGTAGAAAGACTGCCACTGGATGAGAAACCAAGGACTTCTTGGGATGATTCCTCCGACGCAATATCGATGATGTCAATACGGTTAACCGTTTCAGCGTCATAATTGGAGGAATATCTGGAAGTCTGATCAAGATTGAATGTGATGGCTTCGCCACCAACACGTAGAGTGATTTCTTCTTCGAATACATCGATCAAAGCACGACCCGTTCTTAAGAATCCTCTCCCGAGAATGAGAGGAACTCGTGGGTCAGCATCGAAATCAACAATCACGAAATCTGCCGGAAAGTGGAACTTTCCTACTTTCACAAAGATATCTTCGGCAATGCCGAGAGGACGGGATATGGTACGGTCTGCAAGCTCGAGTGTCATGCAGGTCGGAGTGAGAGTAGGAAGTGAGAGTCTTTTCCAGACTGTGTAAGGCATCAGGTTAATGCTTGCGCCAAGATCGGCCAAGGCAAAGCATTCAACCATCCCAGGGAAAATACATGGAATGAGAAATCTCCCGGGATCTCCAAGCTTTTCGGGAAGCTTTTTCAAGAGCACTGCTGAACAATGCTCGTTAAGAGGAGTTTTTGCCATCTCACAAAGTTTTTCTTTGTTGCTTATCAGATTTTTGATTGTTGAAGCAAACTTAGGCATGAGAAGAAGAGCGTCCGCGAAGCTAATATCAAAGTGTAGTTCTTGGAAAATTTGATAAAATTTTTCCATCTGATGGTTAGCTTTCTCGCGGTTCTTTTGTTCAGTCACTCGTGAAGGATATGGAATTGACGGCTTAGGGTTGTTCTTTGAGATTTCATCAGGACACACAGGAGGATCAAATACAACTTTCGGCTTACGAGCCGGGACCGGGACAACTTGAGGTTGGACGTTGTTGGTACCTCCGTTATTAGTAGGAAATACCTTGTCCGTAGTGACCTCAGGTTCACGTTCCGCTACCTTAGGAGGAGAAGAAGAGGTAGAAGGAATCGAGGGTCCATTGTATGATACCCCACTTCGGGTAGTGATCGCCTTGACATCGCCCCTCGGGTTAGCGATCGTGTTGCTCGGTAATGTACCTGAGCCCGAGGGTCGATCATTTAAAGACTTCTGAAGATCAGAGATCGTTTTGATCAATAACCGATTCGTTTCCTCTTGTGCTTTCATGAATTGTTTAATCTCAGCATCTGAGGAAGACGGGGGTGGAACAACGTTTTGATTTTGAACAGGGGGATTTTGAACACGGTTGTTTTGAAAATTCCCTTGGTTTTGATTGTTGTTACCCTGAAAAGTGTTTCTCTGATTGAAATTACCCTGATTGTAATTCCCTTGATTCTGGTTTCTTTGAAAATTTCCTTGAAAACCTTGGTTTTGATTGCCATTTTGAAAATTGTTTTGATTAAACTGGCCTTGATTTTGGTTCGGGTTTTGGAAATTTGAGTTTTGACCTTGGTTAAAATTCTGATTCGTGTTACGGTTTTGATTTTGGTTAAAACCTGGAGGTCCGAGAAAATTGTTGGAACGATAGCTTAAGAGATTACGGTCCCCTTGCGGTTGGTAAGAATTACCCCCCGTGTTGTAGGAACCGTTAGCAGCATAAACGTTCTCTTGAGAAAATTCAGCAGTAGCTGGACACTCGGAATACAGATGTGGGCCCCCACAAGTTTCACAACTTCGGGCCACGGCTTTCACTTGTTGATTTTGAGCCTGATGTTGTATCGTTTGGTTCATTCTCAACACAGCCGTAGAAATATCATCCATCTTTTTGGTAAGAGCGATTATTTCAGGAGATGATGATGATGAGGGAGTAACGGAATGACATGACGCTTCCCTCTCCGCAGAGGAATCCCAAAAGTTATGATGGGCAGTCATGTTCTCGATTAAGTCATAGCACTCCTCGGGACGCCTTTTCATAAAGGTCCCACCACCAGCAGCATTGAGAATGTCTCGGTGCCTCAATGTTAGACCATTATAGAAGGTATCTATTATGGTAACTTGTAACATATTGTGGTTAGGGCACCGATCAATGGCTAGCTTATAACGCTCCCAAGCCTCAAAAAGAGACTCATCGGGAAGTTGCCGGAAGTTGCTGATATCATTACGTAACTTGGTAACCATGGATGGTGGAAAATATTTTGCTAGAAACTTGGTTACCATTTCATCAAAGGTTCGAATAGAATTCTTTGGGAGTCGGTCAAACCATGCAGTGGCATGATGAGCGAGAGAATAGGGGAAGAGGTACAGCCGAAGGGCATCATCGGTGACACCATGCTGTTTCATGCTTTGGGTGACCGTGAGATATTTGTCAAGATGCTTATTGGCATCGTCACCCGGTAATCCGTGAAATTGACACGAATTCTGGACTTGTTGGATCATGTGGTGCTTGAGGCCAAAGTCCGCGGCCCCAATAGTGAGTGGTGCAATAGGCCCACCCCGCCCTTGCATGGTAGGCTGGCACAGCTCCTCCATCGTTCGGAGATCGGGAGCTGGCTCATCAGGGGGTGGTAATAGTGGTGGTGGTGGCCCAGCGGCCATTTCGGTTTTTGTATTAGAACGTAGCTCGGGTACGTCTTTCTGTTTTTTATTCTTTGCTTGAGACCGAGTGCGCATGCACTAAAAACAATTTTTCAACACAAGTTCGAGGCAAAACTACAGTGAACTTAAACCAATAATCACAAGTGAGCAGCTTCTTTGAAAAAGGTACACTACTCACAGGGATACAAAGGCAAGTTTTAATCTTAAGATTGGGAACTTATTATGGGTTTATTAATTGATTTTTTGAAAAACTTGCTTTAGGCTTATGGGTGTGTGTGCAGAAAACTTGGGAAATATTTTTGGAACTGATTCGTTAACCGAAATCGTCCCTTTAAGATTACTCGCAGGCTGGCGGGAGGAAGTAAATAGGTTTCCTCTTCAGTTCGCAATTTAATGTCAGAACTTACCTTAAACCAACTGTTTCAGGTTGTAATCTTAAAGAACACGAAGTAATTTAACTTCACAGTTTGTTTTTGATTGTTTTTAATTTTTTTTTGGTGTTTTTCAACACTTCAGGAGAAGTGTTAATGAACGTTTTTGATATGATTATGTTTTTACAAAACTTTTTACAGGGAGGGTTTTGAAAACCACTAAACTTAAAACGATTTTAAAACACGCAACAACCTCCCCGGCAGCGGCGCCAAATTTTGATTGAGCCTAAACCGTCTTATTATTATTGACCAAGGTCAACAAGTCAAAGATAGCCTAGAATCAATACTCCGGTGATAGTGTAGTGTTTCCCCGGGTCGTGAAAGTCCCAGCGAGATTGAAATGGTGCTTTTGGAATCGTTTATGGGAAAGTGGCACTGAGGACAGTAGCCAGATGATGTAGGAATGATATTGCTACTGTTATTTTGGTGTTGACAAACAGATATAATATTCACAATAATCAGATAACAGATATATGCACAAATTGACAATTAAGATTACGTATCGGACTGAAAAAGTGGGTTTTTGGTAATTATGAAACTACAGGGGGTGTTTATGACACTTTTCAAAACTTAAAATTAAAAATGAAAAAGAAATGATAAAAGTGATTAAAATAATATTAAACTATTATTTAATTAATTAAACTATTTAAAATCTAAATTAAAATCTAATTTAAATAAACTAAAAATAACAAATGATTTAAATTATACTAAAAATTAACAAAAATATTTTCTAAACCTAAATTAGAACTTGAAGAAAGTATAAAAATTTAAAAATAATATTTTTGTCTTTTTGTGGTTTTGTAATTAATTAAAAACTATTTAACTTAATTAAACTAATTAAACTACTTTTAATTTATATTAATGCTAAATTAACTTAGAAAATTAAGATAAAATTTATAAAATTATTTAACCATCACTGGAATCCTACAAAATTATAAAAACTCTAAAATTATGTTTTAAAATTAAACAACTAATTATTTATCTATTAATTAACTTAAATCTATTTTAAACAAATAAAATAAGGAAAATAGAAAATGAACAGTAGAATCTCAAAATTTATTTTCTAAAAACTTATTATACTATATTAGAACTAGAAAAATTATAAAAACTAGATTTAACCTTATAAAAACTAATTAATCTATTTAATATTTGATAATAATTAATAATAAAGAAAATTAAAATTAAATCTAATAAATACTAAATGACAAAATAAAAATCTGAAAAATTTATTAAAATTACTTTACTATCTAAGGTATTTAATAAAAATATAAAAACACTAGTTACTTAATTAAAATCTAAAAATGAAAATTAAACTTAATTTGAATTAAATAGAAACTATCACTTATTTTAAAACTAATTTTTTTGGATTTTTCTTTTACAGAACTACTTAACACCTTAAAATAACAAACTTTAATGAAAACACTTTTTAAAATTAGCTTATAAATAAGCTGTAACACCCCTTTGTTTCAAACAGTTGACTTTGGTTGACTGTTTGGTCAATCTGGGTCAAATGGCCTTGGGTGGGGTCCACAATAATAAAACTTGATGAAATTAAGCTAAGCAGACTTAAATAAGCCAAAAACAACAAATAGTGAACACAAATAAGCCAATTAGAAACCAATAAGCACTTATCTAAAAAGGGACTGGGTCAGAATTGGGACAAACTTGAGAAGAGATTCTAGGTGGGGTCCACTGGATCCTAGGTCAAACCAAGGGTCAAATGTGATACCCTGGTAGGAGGGGGGTTCTAAAAAACTAACTAAGAGATGTGGGGTCCACTGGGTTGGTCACAAAACACCACCAAAGTCGTGGTAGTGACTGGGTGACTGGGTGAGCAGGGCACAAGCTTGCCCTGCAGGTTACTTTGTGAGTCTGTGGAGCCCAAGCTAAATTTACTAAAAATGGAATGAAGGCATTTTCTCAAAGTTGAGCTGGTAGAAAACCAAACCTCCAATTTTCACAATCCCAAGTAAATCACAAAAATCAGAAATTAACAAGCAATTTTGATGAAATCTGAGAACAAGACTTTTGACTTTTAACAAGAATACTTAATCTTTGACTTTTATGAATTTCCAACACTCCTAATAAGCTATAACAATGATAATAAGCTAATGTGAGATTAAAAGTAGCTACAATAAGCACTTATGAGCAATTTAGCAAAGTTTTGGGACACAAATCCCTCACAGTTAACTGTGAGGATGAGTTTTCTTTGATTTTGACTTTTAACCTAATGTGACACTAAATTTGTTACTTACCTAACTGATTTAGACCTAATGAAACTTAACTGAGCCAAAATCAACAACTAGAACACCCTTGAGATCAGTGGATCCTACTGATCCAAACACACCTTTTGAATGACTGATTTGATATTTTCAAAGCAAATGGTCATTAGAAGGTACAAACTTACTTCCAATCAACAACATATGATTAATTAAACTGGTTTTGAGCACTAGATATACAGGCTAACACATTAATCATACATACTTCACACCAAAGATTGATGAGACAGTTAAAGCTTATACTATTTAAGTAACTAAATATTTTAAGTAACAAGCTGAGATTTAAGCTAATAATTATCTTAAACAAGATTCAAATAACACAAACAAACAGGCATAAGCAAAATTAAGCAGGCAATGATTCAAAAGCTTAAACTAGAAATTTTAACTAAAAATTTAAATGAGCAAGTCTTACTAGGATACCCTCAGCATGAACAGAGGGTTTTCCTTTGTAGCCTATCTTTAGATAGACCAATCTTCACTTAATCCAGCTCCTCAATGTGATTAGAACCTGAAACAATCATCAAACATGCAACAGTTGACCATCATTGACTTTTTTTATTTTTTTGTTTTCTCTCTACTAATTCTGAGTTTTAGCAGTCTCTAAAGCTTAAACAAGCTTAGGGGAGCTTATATGAGCTAAGAGTCCAATACATAAGGCTTACAATAACAACAACTGAGCAATATGAACACTTGAGATATAATTAAAATTGCAATAGATGTAATAATAAAGGAAACTTAAAATTAATAACTGAAAACAAGTTACAATACAATAAAAACAAGGTTACCACTGCTTAAGAGCTTGGGTGTACCCTAAAATTGAGAATTGAATTTAAACGACATTAACTAAAACTAAATTAACTAACTACTCTTCCTCTTGCATCCATCTTCTATTTATAGCCCTCAATTAGGGTTCACCACTGCATTTCAATCATTTCCCACCTTTTTGTTCAATCTTTGGTCCACTCATTGTGCTCCACGTATTTTGGCGGGAAAACCTGCTTTTGCAGCTTATATCTGATACACGCAATGGGAGGGGGGTAGCATTAATTGTGGGGGGTCATGGGTAGGTATAGGGAGGTGGGAGCATTTATTGTGGGGGGTAGTAGCTTGTGATTGGAGGAGAGGGGAGGTCGACTGCAAGTGGTGGTGTGTGTGTGTGAGTCTGAGAGGGAAGAGGAGAAGGGAGAGGGTTGTTTGACTGGGAGGTTTGACCTGGGGGTGGGCTGGTTTGTAACTGGGCTTAGGATTAGGATTGGGCCTGGAGTGGACTTAGGTTTAGTTTATATTTGGTCCGGTTTGGTTTTTTAGCTTAAATAACAAAAGGACCAAATTTGTAATAAATGCAAACTTGAGGGACTGGTTTTGTAACTTTCCCAAAATTATCATAGGGACCAATCTTGACAAGGATGCATAGTACATGGGTATTTTTAATGTTTTTCAATTTTTAAATACCCGGGGACCTTTTCTGTAAATTCACCAATCTCCAGGGACCATTCTTGTAATTTTCTGAATTTGTGAAGGGTTAAACCTGTAAATATCAAATGTTAACACAAAGGACCAATTTTGTCATTTATAAATAGTATAAGGTTTATTTTGAATATTTTCTTATTTTTTAAACCTTAGGGACTAATTTTGACACTTTTCCAAAGTTGAGGGACCATAGTTGTAATTTTATGATTTTTAACTTCAAAGGACTTTTCCTAACAACTTATGAATCCCAAGGACCTTTTATGATATTTTTACAAGTTTTGAGTGATCAGGGACTAGTTTTGCCAATTTATGAAACTTGAGGGACTGAAACTGCCAATTATGCAAACTTTGTACGTTTTTCATTTGTTTTTGCATATTTTGTGTTTGAAACATATAAAACACACCTCTAAGATATTTTAAGCATTTTGATACATATTCGGGTGTTTTTGTATGTTTTGGCAGCTCAGATTGGTATAAAATGATGAGTATTTACACACTCATCAGTAGACCATAGGTAAACGAGATAAAATATAAATATTAAAACTTCGTCAGTAGAACCTGCATCAAGTTTTTGGCGCCGCTGCCGGGGAGCTATTTGGATTTTAATTTAAGTTTTCTTTTTATTTGTTTTTTAGGAGTTTTTGTTTTTAGTTTTCTTTTTCCTCTTCTACTGTTTTCTTTAGTATGTTTCAGGAAATCATGGAGATAGAGCTGGATATTGATAGCATGACGTTAAATGAATACTTGGAGTATGAGCACGAGAAGGAATCAAGAATTATGTGGAATCTTCGATCAAGGAGATCTACTACGAGACCACCTCCTCCAAAGCCTGTCTATCAATCTCCCCAAGCATATACAAATTGGTGTTACGTATCTCCTCAAGTGTACGACGTAATGGACATTGATAACATGACCATTCAAGATTATGAATGGTACATTGCCAATCAATGTCGAGAAAAGATTAGAGTGAATAATCACGCTCATAAGGTTGCATCTAACTTTAGTGATATTTTACGAAACACACTTGATCCCCAACTTGAGGACATGGAGATTAATGATGATGTATTCTGGAAAGACTTCATGTCTAAGAAACTCCCTTCAAGATTAAATAGCGAAGATCCTTATTCCGACAGGGAGGTGGAGATCGATACCGGGTGAGATAAAGAAGAATTTAGGGATGTGAATCATGAAAGTAAGGACCTTATTAACTTTCCTATTTCTCCCATTACTAACATTTTTGCTAGTGTTTTTTAACCGGATATTGATGAGGACAATTTCGACACTACAACGGAGAATGAGAAAGTCTATGAGGAAGTTGAGGAATGGGGTTTGGATGCTTATTGGGATATCACAGTGGAGGATGTTGAAAAGCTTTGGAAAATTTTAACACCCACCGTGTTTGACGAACCTAACCCAATACCAGAAGTACAACCCTTGACGTCACCTATCACACCCCCCGATGATAATTATGTAGCACATACAACCAACCAGATTTTGGATGAGTGTTTAAATGAATTCAAAGATGAGCTTTTTGATAATATCGTGTTTGAAAACGAAGCCAAATGTGACCCTGCAAAGGATGTGAAGGAGCTTGTGCAATCGCTTTCTAAAGATCCTTTTTCATTCACCATGGATGTAGGGGTAAACATGGCCGTTGTTGAGAAGTCGATTAGTCAACAACAACACGAAATGAGCCAATCATCATCGACGAATGCGGGTATGGTAAGAAGGGAAATGAAATGTTCGCTATGGTATAATTTTAATGTATCATTTCCTTACCCAATAGCTTATTCACACCCTCACGGTGTTTATAGCTACTTTCACCCACACTTGATTTCAAGTGAAGGGATGAACACCCTAATACGTCGTAAATAAGGGTGAAGCAAGCTCGAGACTCAAACAAAAACAAGCGCTTCATTGGAGGCAACACATGCTTATCTTTTTATTGTTGTTTTATTTTAAATTTTTAGGATTTTATGCTTGGTATGTTTGTTTTTGTTATTTTGCAGGAATTGGAGCAAGGAGTATGACGTATGGCTCACTTACGAAGAATCCTATATGAGGATTTCATATTGTGAACCAGCTACGGCGTAACCCAACTCTATGGTTACGCCATAACCTTCACTCCAAGAGCTGGTGACCCTCAGATTTTACCAGTTACGGCGTACCTCATAATTGCAGTTACGCCGTAACATTTCCTGTATCTTTATTTAATTTTCCATACCATTCGTAGTAAATGAACTTTGTGGGTATGTTTGCTGTAAGCCCTCACGAGACTTCACTCGCCCACTTGGGATACCAAGTGGTTTAAAAGGTTTGTTGCATACGTTAAATGCAACCGTGATTCCTACGAAAGTGAGTCAGGTTTGTATTTTCATTTTTATTTTGTACATTTCGTGCTATTTTGCTTTTATCCGGATTTATGCATTGTTGGTATTAGTTTTCTTGCTAGCTCACAGGTTTGTGGAATATGATGTGGTGCATAACTACAAGAAAACACCTTCTATCCAGTCTAGTTGAGTACCGAGATGATGATTTGATGATGGAGATGGATGTTGCTCGGGGAGGCACATTTGAAGAATGTTATGAGAAGTACCGTCTTTTGATCATACCGAGCAAATCTAGGGGAGTTTTCCATTCCATCTCTAACCCTTCTTATCTTTTACTTTTTATGCTTTAGTATGACCCAAGTGGGGGGAAGGGATTAGAAATAAACACCCATTTGATTTTACTTGCCTTTATTTTTCTAGTTTTTAGTGAAAAATGTTTCATTTATAAAATTTTGACATGTTTTTCATTACTTAACTAGTTTAATCTAGACTGAACACACCTACCCTATATTTCCATTGTGTGAGGATAAGCCTTTCCGTTTTCCCCTTATACATAAATTCAATAAAATTGAGTGTGCCGGTGGCTGTAGTAGACTTTAGAACTTGGCCCTGTATATCTTTTTGAGACCATTATAATAAGCATTGCACTAAGGTAACTTGGTGTAATCGGTGCAGCTAGAAATTAAGGCAAATTTTAGGATAAACCCAAATAGCCCATAAATGTTTATTGTGTATATTGACTTTTCACATCGATTAGTCAATCCCCTTGTTAAACCATTTTTTTGCACTCATTATTAGTGCAAGATACCCCTAGATACACCCTTCAAAGCCATTCCTTTCATTTTGTTCAATTAATATATGTTTCGTTACACCTATCGCCTAGCCTACCCTGTAGTTTCTTATAATCCACGTTCCGGGCGTTGTTGGTTAATTTTGGTTCTACTAGTGGAAGTTGCAGGTTTTAAATAAAGGGAATTTGAAGATGACCGGGTTTTGATGACAGTTGATCTAAAAAGGGGGAATGCTTTTTTATGTTCGTATCGTTGTTATGTATACCTTGTCTTGTATAAAAAAAAGGATGAAAAAAAAAGAAAAAAAAGAAAAAAAAGAAAAAGCATGCAGCAAGTGTTTGATAGTTGATTAAATCAACTTTTGTGTCGTATTGTGGTAAGTATTCCCACCTTGCGCAGCTTGGAATTTAGAAAACCTGTACATTTCTATCTCGCCTTTCAATGTTGGCCAATATTTGTACAATGGGGGAATTATACATCTCAAGTGGGGGGAAGGGAGATAGAAATTATTGATTATATGGTTGTTGGTTGAAATATATGCTAATTTTACCCACATTTTAAAATTTTTAGCGCACATAATTTTTTTTTCATTGAAGATGAAGGCCGAGTTGATGCATCTTTTTGCCTAGTCTATGGATATTATGAGGCACTACGCTACATTTCATATGCATTAACTCGTGTATTGATGATTCTGAAGACCCCTTGACTCTTGACCCTCGGTTTTTGCTATGGGATTGAATGCGACTAATGACGGGGCGATTGTGGACTTTAGGAATCTATTTGTTTCGTGTCTTTTTGTTTACACCCATTAAATATTTTCCCATGTCTTATCCTACCATTTAGTCATGAATCATGCTTAGGTGATTGACGAGCAGGCATTGTTGTCTTGCCCGGCGTTTCGGTCATGTATTGATGTTCATTGTCGCTTTCGCCATAATATGTTAGTAATGACAAAAATAACCCCATAAGCCTTTATGTTGTGTCAACCCATTTGCCTTTTGGAATAGCTGCATCTATAGACTCTAGTGGAGAAGATTAGTATCTTTGCCAAGCCTATGATAGAATATTCGCCATGACTGAGCAGTTGAGCGATCACCCAAGCAATAAACACGTAGATTAGTGAAGTGGAGAGTGTGATTTCAATTCCCTTTTCGTGAGGTGCTCGATTTGGAAATTTTCTAATTTAGGTAATTTTTAAACTCATATTTTTCAAGTCATCTTGGGAGATATCTTTTTAGAAATAATTTTAAAGGTCTACTTGAGGGCAAGTAGAGTTCAAGTGGGGGATATTTGATGACATCAAATAATCTGATATTTTATATATCAAATTCCCGTGTTTATTGCCTCATTTATTATTAATATAATAATTAATTCGGTTATATTTGTTTATAATTACATTTCAGGATCAATGTGGCATTGGAGCGGAAAAGATAACGAGAAGAGGCCAATAAAGTGCAAAATACATTCTGAAGACAAGTTACGGCGTATGTGGAACTATGGACTTACGCCGTAACACATTACATGGCCAATTTTCTATGCATGCTGATGGTTACGCCGTAACCATAACATGAGGTTACAGCTTAGTTATGACACCGAGAGTGATTATTATTATTATTGAAGGTATTACGGTGTAAATTATACTTGAAGTTACGCCGTAATTATGAAGGCTACGTCGTAGTAAATTATTGTATTACGCCGTAGAGATATTTATGGAATGGATAATATTGACGGACGAAGAGTTACGGCGTAACCTATTAGTTTAGTTACGCTGTAATTAATTACGTGGGTGCGAAGGAGAAGCGTTACGACATAACTCAATTATTAGTTATGCCGTAGTTTATTGCGTAGGCGCAAAGTTTAGAAGTCCAAGGACCAAAAGCAGCAAAATAATATTAATATTCAAGGACCAAAGATAGTATGAAGAACTACAAAGATGGGCTAAAAGTGTTAATAATCCAACACATTTTATAAATGAAAATAGCACACGGGCAAAAAATGAACATAAAGTGAAGATGGAGGTTTAAAGTGAAAATGCTATTATTATAAACAGAATTCACTGTACGAGGAATGTGATATCAATTTCATTCAGCAACTTTGTGGTTTCCTTCGTGGGTCCGCCGCTAGGCAAAAGAAGACAGCAAACAGTAGTCGGCGGCTAGGTTTTTAAGGGTTTGGCCCGGTATTCGACTAGTGGATCCATAACATTTAATTGGCACGATATGTATCAATTTCTTGACACTCAATTAGTTATCCAGTTTAATTATTCTTAATCACAATTGTGATTCTGCTTGTTTATTAATTGTGTTGCTTCATGTTGTGTTTTATTTATTTGTTATCGTAATTTAATTTATTTGTTATTAGTCGATTAATTATTATTGACTTATAATTAATTTATTAATTGGTGATTTATTGTTCGGTCTTTATGCGCTTTCTTTTATTATTATTTCTAGTGTGTGCATGCTTAGTTTTTCATAAGACCCTCTAGTTTTGGTGGTTTTGAAATGCGGTAGTATCTATTACGCTAGATGATTTGAGCAGACCTCACTTTATCTAGTAGGCTAGGAGAATTGATCATAGAACCCTAGTCTGGTAGATTGCGAGGATATGGTTGGGATGACAACTGACCACGGACCTTGCATGTGAATTGACCATAGGATCACCTACCGATGTTTGATAAACTTAAGTAGTTAGAGTATGGTCTATGATTGTGACAACGGACTATAAATGGTAAGTCTAGCATGTAGTGGCACTTAATGACTCAAGGCCGTCTACCGTACGTCGGCTTACTAGCATGAGATAGTGCATGTGGTTCCCGGCAAGATTCGGGGGGAGATAGGCTAGGGAACTTGACCATATGAACCTAGTGGTATATGTCCGCCTCACTTAAAGTAATAGGAAGTTCATAATATTTAGACCATTTCAATTATCATTTCCATTAGTCGTTTACCAGAAAACCATGCCTTTTGATCATATTGAATTCACATTACCTTACTTTCGCATTTTGTTCATTTAAATCTATTAGTTTAATTAATTAATCAATTTAAATCTCTTATATAAACGTGACATAGACTTAGGTTAATATCCATTACACATAGCTCTTAGGACGACCTCGGTTTTACCGATTACAACTCTACACACTACCGGATTCTCTGTCTGTTAGTGCATTAAGGTAGACCATATGTAAACGAGATAAAATATAAATATTAAAACCTGATCAGTAAAAATCACCGATTCTCTTAAGTATCTGCCATTTACAATCTGGGTTGTGTTAGTTCCATCTTTTTAATCGTCGTACTCCGGAGGGGAACACCACACGAGCTGTGAAACCAACCTTTAAGCACGAGATAAAAATACTTGGCGTCTCATACATTTACGATCAAGTACTTCTGATTTAATATTTCCGGTTCGATGCTCCACCTATCCTCCGGTTCATGAATTCCCGGACAACATCAATGACAACCGCTAGCGGGCGGCTCATCGTTTTGAAGATGAGCCTACCGCTGTCATCCTTTTTTAGTAATTCAGCTGATGCTTTTTAAGTTCCATCACCTTCTCTGATGCTAAGTTATACGAACCGTCTACCAAACCGTATGCGGAACCTATAGTTATAAGATGAGCCCACAACCGAAGATCTTTGTGCTTCAAGACGTATAAACTTTGGACGTCCGCGGTCCGTGTTATGTAAGGTCGGTCACCTAATCATTAGTCTTCAGACAAGAAAACCACATGAGTTGCGGAATTGCTATCCGCACATGCAATTTAATAAGCTCCGGTTCCAAGCATGACGGACCTTCATCCTAGCTTGGCTTTTCTAAAATAGTCGATTTTCTTTCATCACTATATGCATGTACCTCTGTTCGTTTTTATGGCTCATTGAAAATGACGGAAACAGTAAATATTACATATGCAAACTACGTGGATAATGTATTGCCGCAAACATGGAAAGATTCATCGACACCTAGACATCCACATATTTTTTGTGGCCACTATTGCTTGCATAATATAGTATCATTAAACTTTGGGGGCTATACCGATATGATAATACCATTAACTATATGTTACTTGATACGGACCCGACATTTATTATAACACACGTGAAGTACTATTTCATTATTAAAAATGCATTATGATGCAAAAAGGATGAGCGACCTCATAATTAGCTCCGTACTTGAAAGTAATATTTACTAAAAAGTACGAGGATGAGTAACCTTCAAATGAACTCAAGTACAAAAGAGGCATTACAAGCCCGGTACAAGAAGGCGTAACTAGCGCAGCCTAGACTTGGCATGATTAAGCTGTTAAGGGATAAGTATAAGCCCAAGCCCGATTTGTGGGTTTAGGGTATTAGGGTTTCACCATTATAAATAATGGTCATTAATAAAGTATTGCCTACGGGTTTCATTATCTTACATGGTATCAGAGCCTAATTGGTCCTCCCTCAAAACCCTAAACAAAACCGATTCAGCCGCCACCTTCGGCCGCCGGCTACACGCCGGAGGTTCGGAGGGCTCCCTTTAATCCCTCACCTCAATAAAACCCCGATCCCAGAAAACACCGATCCTCTGACTTTCTCCTCTGCTGCGTATCTATTTCTTCAAGAACGAATTAGTGCAACAAGAAAGAATTAAGGTAGTTTAGTGTTGATATGTGATCTGAAGTTATTTGCTTGCTGCGGTTTGTTGTTTAAGGAGATATAAGAAAGGCCACTTCAAGATGAAGTTTTATGTGGCTGAGTGTTTGAAATGGAGTGATAAGGTGGATTGTGAATTAGTGATTCGGTTTGCAGATTTAGGGACCCTACATTTCTTTTAAGTGTTTTTAATTATGAGGTGACCTGTTCACGGTTAGATTAAAAAAAAAAAAAAAAAAAAAAAAAAAAAAAAAACGGATCTTTATGTTTTTCTAGGGAAAAACACGCCCCGTTTGTTCGGAAGGTTCTTTAGGGGTTGAAGTTTTAGAACCAACTTTCTTTTTCTCATTTTTTTTAATTTTTTATGTCGAATCCAAGGTATTAATTCCCGAGACGATTTTTTTTGGTGTCGAATCCAGGGTATCAATTCCCGAGACGACTTTTCTTAGTGTCGAATCCAGGGTATCAATTCCCGAGACGACTTGTGTTGGTGTCGAATCCAGGGTATCAATTCCCGAGACGACTTTTGTTGGTGTTTTCTTAGTTTATTTTGGTTTAGGGTTATCCCATTTTATTTTGGTTTATTGTTTTATTTTGCTTTCTTAGTTTTCTTCTTCAATCCGAGCTTTCGCGATTTCACCGCTCGGACTGCGGGGGAGTGTTAAGGGATAAGTATAAGCCCAAGCCCGATTTGTAGGTTTAGGGTATTAGGGTTTTGCCATTATAAATAATGGTCATTAATAAAGTATTGCCTATGGGTTTCATTATCTTACATAAGCGTGGTCCGAAATTTGATATAACAACATATAGTCACCAACCGCATCACCATTGCGGCCTCAAGCCTTCCGGAGTTAACATCATGTGATTTTAATATCACTTTAAAAAGCACCTGCTTGTATTTAATGATGATGACATGCACTTCTTTTGTATCCGCTCCAAAATTATGCCGCAGCCCAACTTCCTTATGCTTTCGGTCCGTCCCAAACATTATGCCGTGGCTCGGCTTCTTTACATTTATGGTCCGCTCCAAACATTTATGGTGAAAACGTCGCATACGACGACATGCCATATTAAATAGTTCAGCAAATATTATTTTGCATATTTATCCCTTATTCGCAAAGATTATGCCATTTATTTGGGGGTGATGATTTACGATTATTCGTCTGCACGCCTGAACTTGTTTTCCTCTTTGGTATCCGCGGTCGTAAGCTCCGGCTTATGAGGATATTGCTGTCAAAGTAGCCAAGTTAGAAGCTCCGCCCTTTCATGACACTCCACATGTCTGGAAATACTTTATTTTTTGGTATCCGCGGTCAACAACTGCATCACCATTGCGGCCTCGAGCATCCGGTTCCTGAACATCCGGACCACTACTAATGAACTTATCATCTCTAAGACAAGCCTACTGCCGCTGGGGTAAGTACTAAAATTATTCATGATTTTTGGAAACTTGAGTATGTAAGTTTACTGCTACTAATAGAGGGTAGCACTGATTGGCTCTGAACGGTCAACCTAAATTGACCAGGGAATGGTCAACAAAGTCAAACAGCCTAGAGTCAATGCTCCATGGAATATAAGGTTTCCTCGGGTCGTTATGTCCCGACGAGGTGTGGATGGTATCAAAACGGTTTGTGATCGGGTGAATTTGGACGGGAAAGGGTATATAAGGATTTGAATGATTACGCTAAGGAAAAACGAATGAGAACGATGTAAACAAACTACATTAACAATAACACGAAACCTAATTAACCTAAAAACGTAAACTGAAAACTTAAAATCAGAAATTGCTTATACGTAAGCAGAAAAATAAGCCAAACGGCTTAAATAGAAGCTATCACTTTATTTATGTTTTTGGTTTTTCTTATTTTACAAACTACTTTTACAAACATAACCTAAATTTAAAAATGTAAAAGTTATTTAAATAAAACGCGAGTTCAAATTAAAATAAACGCGAGTGCGCGAAATAAAAAGTGAATTTTGAGCTACGCTAACCCTACGGACATGAAAATAATATTTTTACGATCCTAACGATAAAAGAAAATTTTAGAAAAAAGAAAATTATTTTTTTGACTTTTTATTTAATTATTATTAATTAAAAACTATTTAAATACTAATAAAGCTAATTTAAATTATAATAAATACTATATGAACAGTGAAAATTATAAAACTTTTTATAAAAATACTAAATGGTACACTAATGCTAGGAAAAATATAAAAGAGGTGATAAGCTAGTTAATAAGCTGGAAATCAGCTTATTAGCTTATATGAGCAAATAGAAACTTGACTACTATATAAATAACTGAGAAAAGAAATTAAACTAAGGACTGGGTAGCCCAGATGGTGCACCCCTTTGGTCTGGCATTGACCAGGTCAACCCAAGAGGTCCAGGGTTCAAATCTGGCTTACGACCATTCTGCAAAACATTTTTATTTTTGAATTTTCTCTTTACACAACTGATTTAACAACAATAATAAAGAACTTTTGTGAAGGAAAATTTATTGAAAACTTACAATAAGCTCAGAGGAGCTTAATTCCACTACAGTGGACCAAAACAAGCAAAAGAGAGCTTATGAAGCTTGTAGGCTGAACATAAGCTACACACAGTGAACCAAAGCTAGAGTAATACAGAAAAAAGCTGAGATCAACTTTAGAATAAGCTAGAAAAACAAGAAAAGGGCACTGGATAAGCCACAATGACCAAATAAGCAACCCAAGTGAACCTGAATAACCAAACAGGTCACAAGGGCTACTAGCAGGCCAATTAAAGCTTATCTAATAAGCTCAAAAACCCTGATAAGGCATGGAACCTAGAAGCTGAGATGGGAGGCTTCTCAAAGAACCAAGTAGCTCAAGGTGGGACCCACTGAGGGGCTCACAATGAGCTTGTGAATTTAGGTCAATGGAACTGAGGTAGATGAATGTGCAGTCAAGCTTAAGAGCTCAAAAGCTTGAATAAGCTTGATCCAACAAAGTGACAACAACAACTGACTACAACAACAAGTAAATGAGCTAAATCCAACAGATTCAGGATCAAACAACAAGCTTGGCTCATGAATTAGGACAAAGGTAGCAGCAGCAAATCAGCAAAAGAGGCCAAAGCAAGGCTTATTATTAAGCAGTGGATAAGCCAATTTCTCTAAACTAAAAGCAAACCCATAAACTACACCTAGGGAGCTATCTAATTCTGCAAACACCTAATCCTAACACTGACTAATGCTCAATCTATAGGCACATGAAAAGTGGGCTAACTGAGGGTGCAGGGTATGCTTTTGAAAAACTGGCCAAAGCAAGCTTATGAATAAGCACTTAAATTAAATCACAAAAATAAGCAAAAATATAGATTTCACAGATGAACTTCCAAACTTTTATATCCCAAAAGCTTAAATCCTAAAACTAAAAAGTGAAGTCATGACAAATCTTGCAATAAATAAAAAAAACTGAACAATGCAATCTTGACTTTTTTCATGAACATACAATTTTGACTTATATGAGGTTTAATCCTCTCTAATCTACTGCATAGGTACTACTAAGCTGATTAAGGACTGAATTAAGCTGAATGAAACACTTACTCACCAATATCCAAACTCATGAGGTCTCAGAATCCTCACAGTGAATAGCAGACCTGAAATTGAGGGTCACTTTGACTATCTATCAAACAAGCATTGCATCTTTATGAATAACTTAGGCTAAGATGACCCTATGGAGCATGTATGAGCCATAAACCATAACAAAATACTAATGCACAGTGGTGAAAACCACTGTGCCAAACACTCTTTTCAAGTGTGACTGAATTGGAATTACAATACAACTTGCTTAGGAGGCTTCTGAAAATGCAAATTAAATACAAAGTAAGCTATATTATGCATGAATAAGTAGTAATGACCAGGTTAATAGCACTTTTAATAAGCTAAGCTCAATAAGCTGATTAGAGCTAAATTGACGGTTAATCATCAAAACTAAAAGGCACTACTATCTAGGTTACTAAATAAGCACAAACAGAAATATGAAATATAAATAAGCATTAAAGAAGCACTGAGTAAGCAGAAAAACAAAGAAGCAGAAAAATGAGCTATGAAATAAGCTGAACAATTTTTTTGGGAGTTAAACTAAAAACTTTTCATTGATTTAAAAAAAAAGATTACAAACTAAGATAGGAACTGAATAAAAATTACACTACATTACTTTAACACTAAATTACCTACTATTACTAATCTAAAATCCTAATGCCTTATAATGGCTACAACTTTTCTATTTATACTAAGACTGAATTAGGGTTTCACTAGGCTCCATTGTCCTCTTCTGAGCTTCATCACAGCCCTTGGATGAGTCTGACATGCTCCTGGCCGTTTGATCAATTTAGGCGGGAAAAAGTGGATATAAGTAGTTTGGCAGATAGTATTTGGAAGGGGGGGGCAAGGTTTGGAGTCTAGTGGTGGAAAGGGATAAAGGGGATGGCTGGTGTTGAGTGTGGCAGGAGAAGTTGATGATGGTGTTTGGAGTAGTAGCAGGCTAGGAGGCTAGGAGGGGGGAGGGCGGTATTTGACTTTGTTTGACCCTGGGTTTAATAATACAGGGTAGGGTTTGTTTTTGGGTGTGGGCTTGAAAATGGTTTGGGCTTGGGGTGAAACAAGGGCTGGGAGTTTGTTGGATCAGGTTGTACAAAGGGTGGAATTTGGTTTTTACAAATATCAAGGGTCCATTTTGGTAAGTAACAAATCACAAGGACCATATATGTAATAACCTGAAAGTTGAGGGCTGCAAATGTACTATTTCAAAAGGTTCTTACAATGATTGTTTTTACCAAGCTAAATATCCCAGGGACCACTTTTGCAATTTTCCATAACTCCAGGGACCAAAATTGCCAAATTGTGAAACTCAGGGACCAAACATGTAAATTTTCCAAATCTTTTACCCAAGGGCCATAATTGTCAACTTTTGATTTTTCAAAGACTTTTGTTGACTTTTCAATCCAAAAATATTTCCCAGGGACCAAATCTGACAATATTTGAAACTCCAGGGACTAAACTGCAATTTTCCAAAACTTTCCAATTTTTCACCAAAGGACTAAATATGACAATTTATGATTTCAAAATGACCTTTGGTGATAATTTTCCATATTTTGAATATCCAGGGACTAGATTTGTAATTTTATGAAAGTTGAGGGACTGAAACTGCCAATTTTGCAAACTTTATACGTTTTTGCTCATTTTGCATCTAAAACATATAAAACACAATTTTGAAGTATTTTGATGTATTTCTGAGTGTTTTTGTATGTTTTGCAGTTCAGATTTGACCAAAAATGATGAGTGTTTGAGCACTCATCAAGCACCATTAAACTTGGGGGGCTATAGGGGTATAACGATACCACTACAATTATCTCGTGTACGTCACGTAAGTATCTCCGGATATAGAAAGTATGTAAGAGGCATTTCAAGCCCAATACTAAGATGAATGTCATATTCGCACCAAGTATGTAAGAGGCATTGCAAGCCCAATACTAAGACGAATGCCATATTCGCACCAAGTATGTAAGAGGCATTGCAAGCCTAATACTAAGACGAATGCTATATTCGCATTACCCGGTCACGGAAGTACGTCTTTCGCCGGCAGTAAGTCGAATGCTATATTCACATTACCAGGCCACGAAAGTACGTCTTCCTTCGGCAGCAAGTCGAATGCTATATTTGCATTACCCGGTCACGGAAGTACGTCTTTCGCCGGAAGCAAGCTGAATGCTATATTCGCATTACCCGGCCACGAAAGTACGTCTTCCGCTGGCAGTAAGTCGAATGCTATATTTGCATTACCCGACCACGGAAGTACGTCTCCTGTCGGCCTTTATTATACGGGGTCCGCCTTCACCGTTATATATCCTTCTCATCATCCTTTCGTCAGAAACGAACGAGAATGGTATCTTGCCAACGCCAGCGTTACCCTGACTATAGAAAACGTATTCTTCTTATGGGGTCTTTACCATCTAACCACGGGAAACCAAGCGTCCGAGCACAATCACTCGACACATGTATGCACGTGCTGTCTGAGATAGGGCATGACAACGTATAGTGTGGACCGACCCGGTCCACTTATATTGTTATGGGCTTACTTGTTGAGGACGTATAGCATAAGTCTAGCATAACATGATCAAGAACCATATCATACTATACTAGGGGACATGTTGACGTATAGTCCAGAATGGGCCAGACCAAATGGGCCGAAACCAATTAAAGGGTGGCACATAGGGCTGTAAACGAACTGAATGTTCAGTGAACATTTTATGAACCGTTCGGTAAAAAGTTCGTTTATGTTCATTCTCATATTAAATGAACGAACATGAACAATATTTTACGTTCTTTTAGTTAAATGAACGAACATGAACAAAAGTCTCGTTCGTTCATTTATGTTCGTGAACGTCCGATTAGGTTTTCGCTAAAGATCGCTTATATTTATTTATCTATACTAATAAAGCGGAATATTTTACAACTCAATGAAGCACCCTTTGTAATAAATTCGTTGATGTGTCTCGCACGTGATTGGTCAAAGATTTATTGCGTACAACAAGTCTATGCAGCACTTTTTATCAATCGTCATTCAATGAAATTGCTATTCAATTTTTGGTAACTAATTAAGTCTTTGAAATCACCATTCAATGAAATCAATTCACGGATCATATTTCATTCAAACAATCAGTTTCAATCTTCCTCTTCACGCTCCCTTAATCACCGATTCAAAAAAGCTATACACAAAAATTCTTTGATACTCATCACAATATTCTTTATATCAAAATTTGCTCCATTTTCTTTCATCCCTAATCTCTAAAAATGTTATCAATGAAACTATATTTGAAGCGGCTGGATCTACTACTCAGTTACAGGTTTGTTTTTGTCATTTTCGTTTCAATGTTTGTATTTGTGTTTCAACTTGGTCCGTTTTTGTGCTTTTGATTTGTGAAATTTAACTTTCTGGTGTTATTATTTTGGTTTAAATATTGCAATTATTTGTTTTCGATTAAACTATAAGATATTTTCCATTGATTATGTTCAAATTTAATTGTGTTTTACTAGGACCCTAGAAAAGAATTGGGAAATCACGTTCATGAATTACATTTTGTTTTCGTTTTAACTTTGTATGATTTACCTTCTAGGCTTTTTTGAAGATAGACACCATATTGTGATTTTGTTGTTTTAGTTTATTCGTACCAAGTGTTTGTGAAAATGTTTGTGTGAATTAAAAGGTTAAAATAATGTTAATGATTGTTTTTTGCTTTGGTTTGTTAGTAAAAGATTTTGGGGATTTTGTGTTTGTTTATATCAAGTGGATCAATATACTATTGCTTTTAAGAAAAATTGTAGGAAATTTTGATGATGTTCTTGAACCGGGTTGTTGTAATGTGTCATGGATTTTCTGTAGATGGAGACTTGCTTTTGTTGCAAAATGTACCAAGAAAAGCACACAATGGTAATGAGGAGGTGAAACAGAGAATCTTATACTTTTAGTTTTTGAATAAGCATGACTATAATGCCGCATTTTAGATATTT
>JARVZY010001685.1:0-32647 GCA_030686995.1 Artemisia argyi
ATTCATGAGAAATATAAAAAAAAGAATTAAATAAATAAAAACCTCTCGAAAAATTCTGAAAACTTTTCATAAAATAGAGGATGTTGGTGCATAAAAAAGTGGTGAAACATTTTATTTTATTTTTAATTTTGTGTTTTTATGCGTTTTTTTAATGCACAAAAAACGAAATTTTAATGCAAAACAAAACATTCGATGCACAAATTTTTTAACTTTTTATGTTTTGATGCACAATAAAGTTTTGATACATATACTTAAAAAATTGGGTGAAAAGAAAAATGAATTTTTGACAGACAAAATATCGATTTATGAAATTTGAATGTGTAAACGTATTTTTAATAATTATTTTGGATCAAAATTATACACTTTTAGAAAACTTATTTCACAACTTTTTTATCCACAACGTCCCTTATCTTGTGAATTCTTTGGTAATTTTATGAGAATTCTTTATTTTTTGAATCTTTGTTATGTTTTTCACAAAGTAATATATTTTGTTTAACCACCCCTAATTGCTCATTATATGATTTTACTTGTTTATTTTTAAATAAAAAGATGTTTTCTTTCTTTTTTGGTATAAATAGATTTCAAAGGAATTTATAGCCAAACGATATTCATACTATGTATAATGGAAAAATGGTCAAAAGTGAAAAGTGGAATAGTCACGGTTTGTGAAATGTTGAAATGTTGAAAACTTAATTTCGGTAAGTCTGACTTAAAATAATGTAATCAATACTCTTATTAAAACACCTCATTTCTTAAAAGTACAATGATTTATTCACATTGTACAACCAATTAAAACACAAACCGGGTTTACCGGGACGCTTCAAACCCAACGGGTTGACCCGGTTTAATTTGACCCGTTTTTAACCCAACCTAGCAAGTTGACCCGGTTTAAATCGATTCATTTTTCGACAGGAACGGTTCAACCGTTGAACCACCCGGGTCGAACCGGATTTCAAAACATTATGTTTAATTCCAAAATCTTCAAACTTTTATTATTTTTCGTTTATAACTTATAAACTTTTTTTTATCAATAAACTATATGTCGCTATAAAATCCCGTTGCTATGCACGGGTACTCGTCTAGTTTAATTTTGTGGTAAAAATAATACAGTATATAAAGGATATCATTTATTCAAAATAGCTAGACATACATGTGTTACGATTTTTTGCGTTGTTTCCTTAATCTACTTTTTCTACAAGATACAATAATATGTTAATACAAATTAAGCAATCTAAATACAACAAAAAACGAATGTGCATGTTAAACTGAAAACCTTTGTGAATCTGATGTAACATTATTTTGTTCGACCACACAGTGTTACGATCAATAATTTTGGAATTGAAGAGATATTTCTAATCCACCATATTCTCTTATCTGTTCGACTATAATTGTAATAAATTTGGGGTTGAAACCAAAAGCAACTTTAATACTTCGATGTCATAATCTAGTTGTTATTTTTTAATTATAAGCTGGTACATAGATGATTTATTAATATGAAATAATGGGTGACATGAATCATGGCTATTGTTTAATCATAATTAACTTCTACTAGTAATACTTACTAGTATTTAAATATAAAATACTACTTACGTAAATGGATAAGCATATGATGTAGCAGCTAGTGTACCTAAATTAATTGATTTCACATGGATTGATTCTTTGCCAGCAAGTTTTATGGTAAGTAGCACCCTTCACCACGGCTAAGCACATGCCTCGTTTAATACTAATCTTCGAAATTACTTATTTTTAATTTTAATTAACTCGAATATTTGCTGACATAAAACTAGCTACTACCAAATAAAAAATAAAAGGTCAACTAAACTTATTACAAATAAAAAACAATGTGCAAGGTAAACATGGAAGGATGAACGAAGGTAGCAAACTTTTAATTTAAAGACTATATCGACAAAGAAGAACCCACACGCTTTCCCCAAAAATATGGTTTACAAGACTGAAAAGAAGTTGAAAAAAGATTTAAAATAGATCAAATCAAATGTATTCGAGACAGATTGAGAATTCGTTAGCTTAGGAAAAAGTTTAGAGTTATCGACCTTCAAGTTGTTTTTAGCGTGAGTGAGTGATAGCTTTATAATGGATTCTTGCATCGAATTGGATAGTTGCTCATTGGTTTAGGTTTTTAATAGTTTTGCATTGGACATGCTTTATAATTTCTTTTGGGAATTGTGTGTTTCAAGCCTGAAAACACAAATTTTGGTTTGTTTGAGTGGGCACTATTAGTATTTGAAGTATAAGTAAGTAAAAATTTCAAATAAATTCAGTATAGACACACCCAAAAAATGTACTGGGTCATCTTTGGTATGAAAATTTTAGAAGAAAAAGTCAAACCCAAATAGAAATATGCTCAGAATTACTATGGATATCTAATTTGTAAGAGAGTAAACTGTATACATTTTCGATAGTCCTAAAATTATCACAGCTGTTAACGAGTCTAGTAAAATTTTATTCAAGTCAACAAGTGTTTATTTGCTAAATAGACGCCAAAAAAGATTAAAGAAAAAATAAAGAAAGAACTGTTATTTGCTAAATAGACGCCAACAGATACACATAAGGCTACTTCTACACTTCGGGTAATTCTTTTAACGATTTGAGATTCAGCTGTTTTAAAGGCACAGTTGGTTCATGGTCATAATGGGTAATTTGAGATTCAGTCCTGCAGTTTTATGGTTCTGGTTGACTTGGGTACAGTGGGTTCACAAGATTTTCTCATTTGGTTTTTCGTCCATTTGTTGATACTCCTTTGTCCCTTGCTGTGCTCATGGTTGACTTTACTCAGCTCATTATCATGATCATGCGAGTGACATTTTATTTGGTAAGTTGGGACACATTTCATACATTTGGTTCTGTCTTTTAGTCATTGTTTTTGGCTGGACATGGATCATTTTATGGGTTGTGTCCTATTATAAGACAAGTGTGATTGCATTGGTGGTCCCAGATTCACATTGGTTGCAGGCAACATCAACATTTCAAGTCTTTTGGTATTTGGCTGCAACTTACTTCGAGTGAGCCTATTGTATGTTTATTGTATCATTTAGGAATTAGCTATTATGTATTTCATGTTTCTTTTTTTTCTCTGGGTCCCATCCTCGTTTAAGTATCTTGTTTAATCAGGGTGGGATGCCTAGCATTGTATTTTTAGTTGGTTTCGGGGTTCTCAATATATTGCCTTTCTAAAAAAAAAAAAAAAGGAAAGAACTGTTATAGTTTTATTTTTATCTCTATTGCTGGTATTATAAGTTTATAACCATTTTTTTGTAATTTTTTCCTTGGGTCTACAATTTGTCAATATGGGATAAATACCTCTTTTCGCATACCCTTTTAACAAAATTAACAATTCTAAACCAAAAAAGTAGTAGAAAATTTTCTTTAATTCTCTAATTTTTTTTTTCTCTCTCTTTTTTTCGAAAGAAGAATGGGTTTTATTTCTAGATAATTGTTGAAAATTTAGATAATGTGTTTTAGACGATAGCTTTTTAAAATGTGAAAAGTGCAAGAGCAGGGCCGTCCCGTGGTTTTTTGGGGCCTTGTGCCATAATTAAAATGTACAATTTTAAATTTGAAAATTTTATTATTCGCACACATTTCTTCCTATAAGTTTATCAATAGAGCAAAATACTAATTTGATCAGAAGTCTCCAAAAACAATGAAAAAAAAAGGCAAGCAATAAATTGTTTGTCACGTTAATATTACATGAATATTTAAAAACGTTGCTTAAAAACGTATAAAATATTACTACGTGATTTAAAAAATGCATTAGACCATTTGTAAAAATATACCTAAAAGTTTGGGTTGAAACTGTAAATCTATAAACATAGTACACCAGTTTGTATTTAAACTAAAAGGTTAAGACCTAAATGTATGCCCTATAAACTATAGGGTAAATTAAAATAAATAAGTCATCTTCTTCCAAACCTGCATTCATGTCCGCATATACCCAAACCCAGTTCATACGCAATTTTGAATATCACTTAAAAATGATTGATTTCATCCTTTTTTATTGTATCATAGTATCTTACGTTATAAAGCATATCCTTGTCAAATACAGGCTACAAATCGAATTATACGAGCACCAGTGTCTAAAAATTATGGTGCCCCAGTCAAATCGGAGGCCTTGAGCGGTTGCACATCCCGCACATGCTCAAATCCGGCCCTGTGCAAGAATGTGAATTGCTCTTTCCAATATTTCACTTACAATTTAAAAACTGAACATTTCATTTTTAAAGAACTTTTTTCTGAATGGTTGTAAGTTGTAACTAAACAAGTTCTTTACTTTTCCATTTTCTTTTGAAATATTTCTTTAAAATGTGGGTCATTTTTCACCAACACACCTTAAAATACTCTTTTTTCACACACTTTGTGGTGCGATTTTATAAAGTGTCACCAAAGTCAATAAGCCAATAAGGTACCTAAAGTTGTTGCTAATTAGTCACTAACAAATTCCATCCTCCTATATGGTATTGCTAACGTAATTTCTTTTCTCCATCCTTCATATCCGAACCTCCTACAACCATAACATGCAATCCTTCTTCTTTTCCTTCTCTTTTTGCGAACAACAACAATTGAACGACCACAACAGGGCAAATTGACCTAAAACTGCTACAATATGAAATTGCACGACAACTCAAAACTACAATATTTTAAGAATATCGCATGCCAACTTGGAAAATTGTTATATTGACTTTTTGGTTAGAATTTGTAATAATTTAGTATGTATAAAATATATATCCGAAAAGAGTCATTTTTCCTGAAAGCTATCCCCAGATTGTCGAGTAGAGTAAGGGTGTGTTTATTTTTGCAAAAAAAAAAAAAAATATCTTATTGACCCTCTTATTCTTACCAGTAAGATGTGAGAGACGTTTTGCTTGTTTGTTTTTTTTCTTTTAAGTCAGACCCAGTTAGACATATAACATCTTACTCAGTAAGAGGTGTGAGACTTGTCTTACTGCCTCTTACTCGATAAAAGATTGAAAACTCATGTTAATATTATATACTACTATTTGATGTTTTATTAACTATGTTATATTTATAATAAAAAGTCTTGTTTCATATTTACATAAGTTACTTATTATTGCTTTACGTTGTTTTACTAAATAAATTGCAGAAACGAGCACTTAAAAACATTC
The DNA here is from genome assembly GCA_030686995.1 of Artemisia argyi. Classification (NCBI taxonomy): domain Eukaryota; kingdom Viridiplantae; phylum Streptophyta; class Magnoliopsida; order Asterales; family Asteraceae; genus Artemisia; species Artemisia argyi. The sequence continues at coordinate 5,142 of JARVZY010001685.1, forward strand.
GGACAATTATACAAAAACAAATAACATTATTTCGTTCAGATTTAGACTTTCTAGCCACCTCTTACTGCTAAGATGTGGTAATCAGACCTAAAACGTCTTAATGAAACAAACACACCCTTAATAATACTTATATAACTAGCAGGGTCCCCGCGCGCTACAGCTGCTGGCACATTGTAATTTAATTTTTTCGGCTAATAATTGATTTTATTTGTACGTTTTTGGCAATAGCTTTACTGATTATTTTTTTATGGCAAAAGTTTGATGAAATTTTGCTTAGTTTGTATTATTTTATTTATTATTTATTATTATTATTTATTTTTTTTTTTAGTAGTTTGGTTGGTTTGTACAATATGTGAACATATTTTAGTTTATTATATATTTTTTGACAATAAATTTACGGATATAAAAAATTTCGTTTAGCTCGTGTCCATTCGGGCTCGAGCCCGTTTGACCCGTGTCCGTTCGGGCTCGAGCCCATTTGGCCCATTACCCGTTCTGGCTTGAATATTTGTATAATATGCTTTATTATTTGTATTAGTGACATTTAATGCAGGAAATGTGTTTAAGTTGGTTGTATAATATGCTTGATAATTTGTTTTTCTCATGTAATGGGTGTTTCAATAAGTGCATTAATTGTATTTATTGACCAGATAATTAATTGTATTTAATGTACATAATGATTTATTTATTGTATTTAATGTTAGTATTAATTGTATGTTAGAATTAAATATGATGAGAATTTTTATAAGTAGCATTGATTGTTGTACTTATAGCTTTAAAAGTTGTATTGTTTAATTTTAAGTATTTCTATTAATAGTAGGCAATTCTTCATTATAATATAGTTAAATTAGATAGATAACAAATATTGATAAGATCATAAGATTATTTTATTCTGGCCAACGTTTAACCAACAAACGAAAGGAGAAATACTTGATATATAATCTCTCTGTCTCTTTGGCCATTCGAAAACACATTTCCCATAATTTTCTATCGCAAATAAACCACACATACTAAAAATTTGTCTTCTCTTTCATACATCATTTCTTCTCTTCTTTTTCTTTTTGTCACATAATTTTCTTTTTAATTTATAATTCAAATTCTGGAGTGGGTTGATACGTAATCTTAATGGAGGTGTTTGACTTCCATGAACATCCATTGATTCTCGTTGATCTGGAGTTGGTATACGAAGAAAAGCAAGATGCATATGAGGACGAACATGGTGATGATGATGACGATGTTAATTTGGTTATAGAAGACGAGTTCCGATGTCTATGTAATCAATGTAACAAAGAAATCAATGAGCATCATAGGTATATAAAAGCATATACTATCACCCTAGCCACACACACCCATTGGCGCTAATCTCGGAACCAATATTATGTAATTGTCGTATATGTGGAAGAAAACATGAAGGGAAATTTTATCAGTGTAACACGTGTGTTGACTTCTTCATCCATAGTGATTGTGTTGCGTTGCCAAGAAAGTTGTTCATTCAAAAATACACAGATGATGTATTCTCTCATACCCATCCACTCACCCTTTCTTATTCATTCCCGGAGGCAGATCAACGAGCAGCATCTAACCCCAGTTGCAGAGTATGCGGTGATTGGTTTTTTAAACAAGACACTCTCTCAATTTATAAATGCGAGAAATGCTGGTTCTATACCCATTTGGATTGCGCAACATCAAGAAAAGAACCATTCCTGGGAATCCTCACGTCTCCAGGTAATTAAAATTTTATTTAATTGCACTCATTTCTTTATCATCAATCAGTAATTAGTGATTGAATAATTATAAATGTGGTGGATCTTGATTTGATCTCATCTTCATTTTACTAGGACTGGGTAAACTCCATAAAAATTATAAAGATTCTGATCATCCGGATCTTCTTCATCTCCCATTCACTGATGAAACCCACAGCATACTCAAACACAAATTTTTTAGAACTAGTGGATCTGAATCTTTTGGAGTGAATGAGGGAAAGCTGCTAACACACATGAGTCATCAACACCCACTAACTCTAGTTGATACAAAATGCGATGATATTACATTGTCCTGTCATAACCCAATGGAAAAGATTGAACTGCTATGCAATGGATGTTTGAGACCGATTACGTCCATGCCGTTTTACAAGTGTTGTAAGGAGGACGAGTCATGCAACTTTGCTCTCCATGAGTGGTGCACTCGGCTGCCTGATCAAGTGCAAAACCACCCAGGTCATTCACAACATCCCCTCGTTCTCCTACCAAAGGCCCCTTATGATTTTGGTGTGTTCAGGTGTGATGTTTGCAAGTTAAATTGCAATGGGTTTGCCTACAGTTGTGTCGATTGTGGGTACGACGTTGATGTATCATGTGCTTTCATACCTGAGGCAATCACCCACCAAGCTCATCCAAATCATCTCTTGAAGATTCAACCAAAACCCAAAAGAGAGAGGTGTTGTTCATGTTTGAATAGATTTGATGAAAATGAATTTTCATTTAGTTGTGATAGTTGTGATTTTGATCTACATCCTGGGTGTGCTTTGTTATTACAGCAAACAGTTAGGCACAAATTCGATCAGCGCCCCATGAAATTAAGCTACTTGCCAATTGAGAATCATAAGAATAAATACTTTTGTGAAATTTGTGAGAAGGAATTCGATCCAAAGTGTTGGTTTTATCATTGTAATGAATGTGTCCAGTCTATGCATACTTGTTGCACTCCATTTCTACTTTGAATGCGAAGGTGCTAATTACAACCCCTGGGACCACCCGCTTAGTCCTTATAAGCATGTGAACATAAAGTTTGGAGGCATTCATAAAATTGAAACTCACCCACATCCTCTCTCATTTGTTCACGGGACTCCAAAGGATGGTAATTGCACAGTGTGTTTGGATGAATTGAGTTACGAGATGATCTTCAAGTGTCTAGAATGCGAGTTTGCAATTCATTTTGATTGTCGCAAAATAAAGATTGGGGACATTCGTAAAATTGTAAGTCACCCACATCCTCTCTCATTTGTTCAAGGGACTCCAAACGATGGTTATTGCCCAGTCCCAGGGTGTTGGCGTGGATTGAGTTACAAGATGATCTTCAAGTGTCTAGAATGCGGCGAGTTTGCAATTCATGTTAAATGTTGTAAAAACTTCTCACTAGTTGGATAATATGTTGGTTTTCTTTCCATATATTATAATTGTATCGCTACCGTATTATACTTCTCTCTTCTTTAGTGAGCAAAATAATTTATTAGAAATTGAAATGAATTCAAGTTTGCAATAAGTTTTTTCATCGTTATAATTTATTCATTTGCGATTTGTATTCTTTCTAGCATTTTCATATGGATTCGACACTAAACAAAATTTGTTATTTGTTCACACTTCTTATTTTATTACTCCGTAAATTGTTTACACTTATAAATGTGTAAAAAAATATTATGTTACCCAATGTAAAGATATATAAACAATCATCATAATTTTCACACTTATAAGTGTGAAAATATCTTAAATTTGTTTACACTAGTTACAAGTGAGGACATCAATTTGTCACTATTCATCTTGTGTGAGGAAATTCGGTGTGACAAATTAGTTTTCACACTTTTAAGTGTAAACAAATTTTTAAATACTTTCACACTTATAAGTGTGCATATTATTATTATTATTATTATTATTATTATTATTATTATTATTATTATTATTATTATTATTATTATTATTATTAATACATTATGTTTTATAAAATTAGTGTGAATAAACTAAAAAAAGAAAATTACACACTTTCTTAAGTATGAAAAGTAAAATGTGTAGAATTGACATTTTTGTTGTAGTGTGACTTGCTAAATATGAAAGTTGCCCTCAGTCTAATGGTTCAATACTTTGGGTTTTTGGCTTTGGTGTCTAACTGAAAAGTAAAATGTTCGAATATTTCAAGTCTGAATATGTCTAGATAAAATGAAAAATATGTAGGACAACTAGACAAATACATAAGTTAACAACCTTTTGTGCATTAAGTTATTCCTTTTCTGCTTATTTTGAGGTTTGTCTTGCACGTTTAATTATAGTAGTTTACACCCCAATATATACTTCTAATTAAGAGTACTAGCGAGCACGACGTAAAGTTATTTAAAAGTTTTAAATTGGCGAGGAAACTCCGACTTTTGCACTCTTTTTGGTGCCGATTGACCCTTCCCCAAGGACCTAGCCCTTCCGGTGTAGCCTAGAGTTGGGATTGAAACCACAACCTATTTCTCTAGATCCCTACTTGACCGGTCAACTAGGCGTTAGTGGGGTAGTGATACCATTAAAGCAATGCTCCAATGGTTAGCAATCAGTTAAGCAGAAGTAGGAACTTTCAGAAACAATTGTTTTACTATTGTAAACAACTCGAAACAGGGAACGTTATACTTAGCCAAAAAAATACAACTTGAAAACAGTAAGTTGAAAAAAAAAAAAAAAAAAAAAAAAAAAAAAAAAAGTGGAGTAAACGATACTAAAAGCATGTAGTGTGGGCTTTTTAGAAGCACTGGAAGCCGGCGTGGGAAGGCATACCACACAACCCCTTAACTGGCCGATGTCGCAAGGGATGAAGAATCAATGTGAGCTTGCCGGTCGGGTTGGAGTGTTTGTGTGTGTTAGTTTGTTTAAAATAGCAGAACAGTAAGCTGAGGAGATGATGATATCATAACGTGAGTGTATAAAAGAGGTGAGGTAGTGATGGAGAAGGGGAAACCATAGGAGTGAGGAGTGACGAGGGATTGTCAATTCCCGAAACCAAAGTTGTACATCCAGGTATTTGACAGTTTAGTAGTTGTCTCGCTCTTTAGTTTTATTTAAATATATCTTCCAATTTAAATACATCACACATAGATATGATGCAAATACCTCGATGTACATTCAAAGACAAATATAATAGTCTATATCCAATTGATCAGTTCACGTAGTTATTTACTCGGGCAATATGTCTTATAATATCTGCAACAATTGACAAATGCAGGTAAACACAGAATTTTGTCAGATCAACCTACTACAGCAGGACAAAATAGTTTGCAATTTAAATCAAGTTAAAGGCAATAAAAATGATCAAGAAGTTCACCACAGCCTCAAAACATAAGCCGCACTGTACCTATAAAAATATTTAAAAAAAAAAAAAAAAAAAAAAAAAAAAAAAAAAAAAAAACTGAGGAAGATTTGATTTCTGAGATCTGAACTACCTTCTCGGGTGGAATATTCCTCGTAACCACTCTAAAATATAACAAGCGATGTTACAAACCTAATAACTAATTTGACCAAAATAGTTAAAATATCCCGTATCGAGGCACGCGTTCTTCATCATCATTTATCAAATGGTTCACACCCGCTATTACCAACCTGCACCATTACAATTAATGTCAGGATAACAAAGTTATATGGTGATGGAATAAATTGAGCACTATAGAACATGAGGGTTCTTGAATTTCATAGGCTAGGCTTGTTTTAGTTGTTCAACATTTTTCCCTTTTGTAGGACCGTATAAGGGAACAAAAATGGTACGCTTAATATTAGCTAAACGACTACCCGCTTATAGCGACAACGGTGTGTAGCTTTCGACAAAATCCGGTTGCGTCAATTTGTATCTCTACTTATTATTTTTGTATGCATCTACGGGTGTGGTTTAAAAGTAAAAGTCGTTTGTCGATGTGTGTCTTTTTCTATTTTTTGTAAATAAAGTATTATTGCGACTGCCAAGCAGATTATCAGCAGTCTAGTGTAGTTTGCAGGTGGTTAAAGGGCCGTTCAGTGGTAATAGTTCAGATGCCGATGGAGGTGTGTTTATTATGTGTGTAATTCAGTTTTGTGTCTCATTTACTTGAATAGTTAAATGGAATCGTTATGCGTTTTTACTAAGCAAAACTATAAATACTGCTTAGCAAAGGTAGTGTTTGAATCGTTATTACAGGTTTCAATTGTAGCCTGTGTAGCTTGAGCTAATCTTGTAAAGATATCAACAATCATTTTCCATATTCTTTTATCTTTTCGATGTGTTCTCTTTTTTCTAATCAGGTCCACTTGAATAAATTACATTCATTATAAATGTCATAGATATTTTACAAGGGTTTTGTCTCATTTTGGTTGTGGAACGATTCCCCTTGATGGTGAATTGGTGATGGTGATGGTGATGGTGATGGTGATGGTGATGGTGATGGTGATGGTGATGTAAAAGAAGGGCATAAGTAGTTGATTAAGGGAGAGTGGAGACATTTTGTAGATAAAATTGTAATTAACTATTTAAATAATAGAAGCCACGGTTAAGCAAGATGGTTGGGTGAATTCAGCAAACAGTGGCCAGTAGCTCAGTATTATCCAAATTGTAAAAGTTACAGCTTTTGCTACCTTGGTTATTTCCTTTTATTTTCATAATTTTGTTCTTCTGGATTCGGTTAACTCTAAAATCCACATCTTTAAAATGGTTATCTGATATATGATTTGACCACAAAAGTCAAATTTTATCTGTATCTATCTAATATAAGGAATAGAAGAAGGTGTAAACTTAGGCGGTAAAAAGCAACTTACCCGATCAATACTAATACCAACATAAGCAAATAAAAGGCTAACTTAACAAGCCGAAACTTCTTTTCAGCATCAAGGGATCTGAAAACTTCAGTTACATCAATAAGATGTCGCCTTTTTGAGTATCTGAAATAGAACAATATGATTACATTAACTAGTGATGCTAAAATTTTATAAAAAAAACATGAGCAGAATACAAGAACAGGAACACCATACATAATACAATCGTATATCATTATATACATAACCATCTATAGATCAGCAAAAAGAAACTTACAACATGGCATTGTATATCGTGATGGGGAGTGTGAACATAAACATAAACCAATGCCCTGTGATAAGGAAAAGAGCACACCATACACCATGGGCCACCATCTCAGGAATCACCACAGCATTAATGCGAGATGATGTATCATATGGGTTCATGTAGTCTTGCTCGAGATCTGATAGGGATGTAATCTACAAGTTCATTTGAAGAACGTTAGTAAAACACGCTAAAAATCAACTGAGCATAGACTTTAGAAAATGTGACTTGACAAGCGAGACTAAAAAATGAAGGAAAATCAAACCAAGCAGACACAGCTTCTAATTTTGCATTACTCGTCGTCTTAGGTTGTCTTTCTTTTTATATTATACAAGGGAAAGCCTTAATCGCTACAACAAAAACGTCATTTGTAGACACTTTCTTCCACACGATTTTAGAAAGCATGTAAAATTCATATCAGATATTCTATATCATGCAAGGACAAGCCTCAATCACTACAACAAAAAATGTCATTTGTCAAGGACAAGTTGGTTATATATGTAATAGCAACGAAATTTGGAACATCATAAGCTTTTTCGCACTTATAGTTGTATAAATACAAACTTTATTTCTTCACAACTTTAAGTGCGGAAATAGTGATGATTTTTATACATCTCCGTGCTTACAAAATAACTGTGTACACATTTATAAGTGCAAACAACGAAACGAATACTAGTTTTTGTAGTGGATTCAACTTAGAGCTATAAACTATAGGCCAAGTTAGCAACTATCATGACGATATAGCTAAATTAGTACGAAATCCTCAATTCTTTGGTGAAAGAAGGCTACATATTGGGGATTTAAATGACTACCACATCTTAGTGATTTTAGTGTTGTCGACTATTTTATGCAATTGCAATTTACACGAGTCTAAAGGGTTTTTTAAGTTAAGCTCAATCATGAGTTAGGAGGTGCGGAGTGCACATTTTGCTAATAACATAATGCTTGGCCTGTGTTTTGCTTAGATTTTTTATGCCTAAAAACTATGTCCTCCTCTTGAATTATCCCAATAGAGATTCCGTACAACCTAGGCATAATGTCGAAATACTTTATTTGGAAAGTGAACTCAACACAACATTATCCAAGATCATCATCACACCCTTAACCACAATTTCTAACAACATATTACATAACCTTCTCTAATAACCACCAAACAATTTCAGATATATATCAAAAACAAAAAACCAAATTTCTATATGCACTTCAATTAGCTTTTAAAACAATGCTTAATAAATACAGGGGTAACAAAAATCATCATATTTTCATTAAAACAATAAGTATACCTGAAGTACAGAAGAGAACACAAGCCCAAGATTGACACAGAACAAAATAGTCCATAAAACCCACTCCATTAACACAAGGACACAGGCTAATAATTACTAATGTTTTTTTCTTTTTTTAAGGTTATTTAAACCTTGTTCTTTTGTTTTGACGTGTAACTGACAGTGATTGTATTGGATTGAATTGAATGAAAGGTGTGTTTGGGTTTTGGATTTATGAAGGCGTGTTTTTAAATTTATGATTCTGGATCAAGAAGAAGAGAGTAAAGTGGGGAACAGGATCACTTTAACTCAACACTTTGGTCGGTGTGTTTGGATTAATACCTTTTGAGTTTTGAAATGTATCAATCTCTTATTTTCCAAGTAATGTTTTTTTATGATATAATTTTATATAGTGAGTTTGACATAGCTTATATCTTTAAAAAAAAAATGGAGATTATCTTGTTGCAGTGTTTTTGAAAATACGGAGTTTAATTTTGTTTGTGTTTAATTATCTTATTTTTTAACAAGTTAAGCTACTTTTGGTTAAGTAAATTTAATATTATCTTGTGAAATTATTGTAATTGATCAATAAAAAGTATTAAATGTTGATAGAAATTGTTCATATAATTTTTTTCCTTTAAAAAACTTTCAGTCTTACTTCCATAAGTGTTATCTATTTATTTTTAAGCACAATTATACTTTAGAGTAAGTGATCCGTAAATTTTGATAAACCAATATTTTATATAATAAAAAAATTACATCATTTCGGAGTGTGTTTGCAAAACTCTTCTCATTGAAAAAAAAATTGGACCAATAGGAGAGCTCGATTTTGTCACGTATGAAAAATCAAACAATATGATTGGTCAATAGAAAGTCAAAATTAAATTGATTTTGGTCAAATATTTATAAATTTGGTGGAGAAATTTGGTTGAGAAAAAAATACATAAAAATACTTGTGTCAAATTTGTAAAAACAAAAACTTAAAAAAAGATGAAGTAATTAATAAAACTTTAGTTGTTGAATTTTAAATAAATTATATAGAGTTAAGTGTAAACTTACAAGTTTTCATATTTTTTAGTAACTTTAGAAAAAATAAAAAACAAATAACCCCTTATACTTTATACCTCTTATACTTTATAAGATAAACTTTGTTTAAAATTGCATGAGTATTAGTATTATTTTCAGACTTTTATCTATTAAAATTAAAAATTTTTGTAAATATAAGAATTAGTTTTAATATACTTTAAATATTTTTTAAAACTAATATTAGTTTCAGAGTTTCATCCATTAAAATAATTTTTTACTATATATGTTAAAGAAGGACTCATGTTATTATTTTTTTAAAGTTTAATTTATGCGTACACGGGCTTGAATATTAAATACGGCTAAACTATTGTTATCAGAAATATGAATATCAAATGTAAGCACGGATTACTGTGATATGAAAATAAATATACGCTATTATACTTATAACAACGACTCATGAAATTCTTATTTAAAGTTTATATATGGATATCCAGAAAAACAATTTTAAAAAACTTTATGGAACATATTTTAACTTTATCAAGAGGACTTCCCTCACTGCGAAAGGTGTCATATGGATGGCGCACTGATATATCTCCTATTCGTGCCGATTATGTGATACTAAACTCGCACATTTTGTACAACATAATATTAATAGTTAAAGTTAAACAACAATATCAACCTCAACATCAACATCTATGTTAGTTAAACAAAGTTAAATCTTTTAACCAACAAATTTTTCTACAAAATATTATTGTAAAAATATTAATACATAATAAAAAAATTCTGAACAAGTATTAGTTGTACTTATATCACAATTTTCACGGATAAATTCTTATATGTCCACGTACTAAACTAAAATTTTAAAGTAAATTTGATTCATGCGTAAACCCTAAACGTGCACGGGACTTATAGCTAGTGGCAACTCACAATGCACTGTAAATTGTATTTTAGTCCTTGATTTTTTTAGTTAGAGTTAATGTGAGAAAAATGATTTGAAAAACATGGAAAGGCAAAATAGATAAAAGTGAGGTGTTTGAGCGGGTTTAAAAACTTCAGTTTTTAAAAACTGCAAACCGTTTGGTTTCAGTTTTTTTTTATTAAATCGGTTTGATTTTGGTTTTATTTTTGGGTTTTTTTTAGTTTTTAAATTATCCACTTTGTTAGCTTGAAACTTATGATCCATCACAACTTTAACTTGTTTCGTCATCTGATAAATTATAAAACAAATAACTAGCAAGTTTTCATATAGTGTAAAGATAGTTTTAACTAACAGAATTGAAATCGAGACTAATAGAAATATAAGGAGTCGAAGCCCAAGACTTTTTCTAACTTCTATGAAAATTGTTAACTATTTGACTTCTCATATTATATATACTAGCCTATAAACCCGTGACAAATCACGGGTGGTTTATAAAAAATAGAAACGGAAGTGAAACATCGGGAAAAACAAATGCTAATTTTCCAAAAAATCAGTGACTATTTGCGTAGCAACTTAAAGGATATGCAAAACATGTGAAAAGATTAAACAAAAATTGGAAAATGACCTTACATACAAAACTTCAATAACATGAAACAAATAGTTTGCGTTAGACGGTTGGATCAAATTTTCAGTAGCACTTAGTGTTGAACATCGTTCAAAAAGTATTAACCAATCCGTAGCATATTCAAAAAGTATTTATGTTGACTTTTAATAAAGATAGTATGAAGCCAGAATTATGAAATATTTTAACTTGCCATACGAAGTTACAAACACATTCAACTTTTAAATATACACCATATATACACGTTGCAATGATGAATTTGAATAATGCTAAAATACCATGATTCTATAATAAAAAGATATAAAGAAATCATACCATCTATCCAAACTTCTTTTAAGACATTTCATCGAACACGGTTCATGCACTCGTTAAATTCATTCGATATACTAACTGTCATAAAATGTCTGAATCAAGACATTTCAAACACACCATCGCGACTAAAATGAAGAACTAACTAACCATTCTTTGTATTTAACGTTAAAGATAGAGTGTGTACAATATGGTGTAAAATCAAATCAATAATCAAAAAATGCTTATTGAAAGGAACAACAGTACAAAAACCACATAAACATTAGTTTTATGATCATGATTAACATGCACATGCAAAGTAGTCTACTAACCTTTAAGATCAACGTAAAATTATTATCGATTGTGCACAGGGACGAAGCCAGGATTTAACATGCGGGTGGGCCGAATATCAAATTGACTATATAATAAAAGCACGCCATTACTATATTTTAGTTCTAATTTTCCATTTCGAACGCATGACTCAGCAAGAGTAATACACTAACTCAATATTGAAAACAAGTAAGAAGAAAGCAATAGTAAACTTATAACAAGAAAATTCAATATTATTTGTCCATCTTCAAACAAATTATTGCACATACACTTTAAATTTTCAAGTCTATTGAATCAAAACGAATGATATAAAGTAATTTCAATCTTAAAAAAAGGACCAAAGATGTGACAATATAAATTTTATATTAATTTGTTGTATTTGATAGGAAAATGCCTTTACACAAGACGTAGTATGAATATTGACAATATATGATATCATAAGCATTTTTAAATTGGAATAAATAAAAGGTTATAAGAGTGTGATACAATCACAAATTTAATTGTATTTTTCCATGCCACCGAATCATGTATCTCAATTTTGATATTAGCTTTATTGTTTATAGAATTTTGGGTGGGCCAATGCATCCTTTAAATGATCAAGTAGTTTTAACATTATAGAACTAATAGCCTCTTGTAGAATTATGGGGTGGGCCTTGGCCAACCCATGTCAATACATAGCTCCGTCACTGATTGTGCAACACTCGATCCAAAACATTATAAATAATGTTATAATTTGGATGAAAAATGATTATTATGCCTTAAATAGTATTAAATGAGAGAGAAAATAGGAAACAAATTAATTAATAGGCACGGAGAATTGAGAGAAATTCGGTTAAGAAACTTTGAAGTTCAAAAATATCTTGTGAACCATTTATGGAGAAAACGTGTAAGTTTTGAAAAGTCAAACATAAAATAGACTTGGCTTTACACCTAGCCTTGATGACATGGATTAAGTGACATGGAAGAAGTGCCAACATGGCTTAAATGACATGGCAAGTTTCAAAAAATCTTTGTTTATTATATATATGGGAAAATGATCCCTGCAGTTTTGCAGCAGATAACTTATGTGTTGTTATGTTGAAATCAAGGCTGTCAAACTCGCGAGTTTACACGTAAGATCGTACGATCTTACGTGCACACCAGTCAAAATCGTGTAGGATCGTGGTAGGATCGCATCTGAGGTAGGATCGTAAGTAGGATCGTAGGATCGCACGTAAGATCGTAAGATCGACACGCGATCCGAGTTCACTTTTTTTTTTTTTTTTTTTTTTTTTTTTAATCTTTTAAGTCCATCCCACTTGCTTAGGCCAAAAAAACAAATGTGTGTTTTACTAATGGTTAATGAGTAAACCACTATTGTTTCATTTTCTAAATAGATTATAGTTTATACATAGTTTTCTGCTTTTCTGAATAGATTATAGTCTAAAAAGTGTTCAATAGTTTAATTTACTTTACTTCATTGTGATTAAACTAATCAAAGAGTATGTTTTGTAATGCCACTTATGAAACGTTTGTTTTCTTGAAATCATGTTGATGACTCGTATGTTTTGAGACATCTAGAACCTATGTTATGTAATATTATTGCACTAAATCGTTAATGTAACCATTGAAACTTGACTTTTTTGTATTTTACTATTACTTTATTGTTTGAAATTTAAACTTTGTCATTTTCAAGAGGATATTATATGAACTTATCTTTGACGTTGAGTAAAAATTTAAAACAGTTTAACTCGTATATCATTTGTTTACAAAATATGACAAATTGGTAAGATCGTAGGATCGCGATCCGATCTTACGACCTCGATCTTGCAAAGACAAAAACGATCCTGCGTGGGATCGCGATCTTGACAGCCTTGGTTGAAATAACTCCAAATAGGGTATCATATGTAAAACTAAAAGAGTAAAAGGGTGGTAAATGTGAATTTTATGATTCAATTTGTTCTTTGCAGTAGAAAAGTTGTGTGCAGTTCACACCAGGGATGATTTGCCCTATATATATAGATATAGATAGGAAGTTGGAAACCAAGAAATATAGGAACTACCAAGAGTTGGTGCCATAAAAGATCTATGAAATAATCTGATAAAAATACAATATACCATTCTTATATTCAAGTAAGTAAAGATAGTTGCATAGACAGTATATTTAAAAAATTTGAAAGATAAGAGAGGCGAGACGATTTTTGCGATCCGATTTTTCATATGAAACTAAAAACCGCCCCCACACAGTCGGCTTTTTCAAAAGTCAAAACCACCACCATTGGTTTTTCAATTAAAGTGGGTTTCCAGTGTAGTTTTTTACAATTTTTTCGGTTTCGATTCAGACTTTCGGTTTCTGTGCTCACCCTTAGATAAAATCTTCAATACTTTGATATTTTTTTTGTCATAACAATTATAATTAGATTTATTATACTTTTTAACACAAAATACTACAAACAAGATCCTAAATTTGTGAATGTATGGAAAAAGAATTTCATGATGTCATATCAAGTGGATATAGTTTTTTTTTTTTTTATGTATATATAAGTAGATTTTTTTTTTTTTTTTTTTTTTTTTAATTTGGCAAGGCACTTGGGCTACAATATACTCTATAACAAGGATGGCTACGAACCGCCGTGATGCGGCGGGGCCGTTGATATGTGCTTGAAAACGTGTTGTCTTTCGATACTGCCTTGCTTTTGTTGTTTACATGTTTTGTTTTTGTATGACGTATTGTTGTAATAGCTGCATTTGGTTAATGAGTCAAGTGTGTGTGAACGAATGCCCAAACAGGAGCCCAAACTACTTAGCAACAAAATGACAGCTGGTCCCAAACGGGCCACAAAAATGGGCTTCCTAAAGGACCGAATACCGGAATCAATCAAATAACATCAAATCCACCGTATTTAATATATATAGTAATGAGCTACAATAATAGGCCGAGACTACAAAATTATGGCCTAGATACCAAAATACTCATTGGTAAATTTTTGGGTTTTCGAATTTGAATATATATATTTTACTTTTTTTGCTATCGTAAAAACACATGAGTACTCTGCAGGGGTGAGCGCGGTTCCAGAACCGCACGGGACCGAACCGGAACCGAAGGAACCGAGAACCGAAAAGCGGATGACTAAGGAACCGAGAACCGGACCAAGTAGCATGTCTCGGTTCCGGTTTGGTTCTCGGTTCCGGTTCGGTTCTTTGCGAGTCTACCCGATTGGAACCGAAATTTGTACATCTTATGAATTTGAAGTATAACATGGTAGTTTTGTGCACTTGAATTTGAAGTATAAGTCAATTACCATTTTCCAATAAACATATAAGCGTGATACTGAATAGGATTGGTCATCACTGTACTCATGAAGTATCTACATGATTTTTCACATACGCATGTATAATAGAATAAATGAGTACTAGCATTTGAATAACCTCAAGCGTTTTAAAGCAATATCAAAAAGAGAAACACTGGTTGTTTATCCTTTGAACCATCAAATGGTGCAATACTTGTTAATTAGACATACTCTGATCGATCAAGGCTATTTGTTTATCAATTTGATTGAATCTTAATCGTAGTTACTGTTTTTAAATTACCATAATGGTAGTAACTGTTCTCTTTTTATCCATTATGTTTGATCAAACATATCTATATCAACTACCGAGATAATACTACGGAGTAGTTTTTTATGCTTAACGTTTTGGGCTGTTTGGTGACTCCAACTTTGTGGAATTTTTGTCTTTTGATATGGCGTATGCATCATTAGCTATATATGTTGAAAGATTAGCGATTGGCATGGGGGCATAAAATGTAAACGTGACTTAAAAAACTAAACATCCAATAAACATTTCATATATTTGAAAATTGGGCGGTTCTTCGGTTCCGAAACCGATACCCGCGGTTCCGAACCGAACCGAACCAAGAACCGAAATTTGAAATATTGAGGAACCGAGAACCGAACCACGGTTCTAAAATTCGGTTCGGGTTGGATCGGTTCCGGTTTGATTCTCGGTCCATTTGCTTACCCTACTCTGCAAAGCCATGGATCCAATCACCCAATGGATATAATAAGAAGCAATATTCTCTTTCTTATATTTGCACTTTGAAAAAATTTATGAGAGCAAGCACAGCAATAACGCTGTACTCACGTTAAGCACTTGTTAATGCACGTTAAGGTGCGTTAACTGATGTGATCGATGGCGTTAAGGCCGTGTTAACGCGACACGTTAACACACTAACGCAACGTTAAAGCTGAGTCCATGTAAAAAAAAAAAAAAAAAAAATCACTTTTCACCCCCTAAATGAAGGAGTGTTTTTGTAAATTGTTGTTGAGTTAAGGTTGAGTTATTGTTGTGGGTGTTTTTTTGTGAATTAAAGTTAAAGTGGTAAAGCTGATGTGGCGCTGACGTGACGCTGAGTTATAACTTAACTCAAGTTATGTATAGGCATGCTCTGAGGATGCCGTGAAATGCACAGATGCCGCGGATTAAGCAACAAACGTTCTTACGATGACAAATAGTCCAAAACTCCAAATTCGAAAACTTCAAAAAGTTAGACTATAACTAGCGAAGCACTTCTATTTTAGCTTTAAGACTAATCAAGCAATTATCCATGGATTATATAGTCATTACGGTGTTGCATGTGTACTCTCAACTAGTGAATAACGTATACAAACTTACAAAGATGTCTCTTTCGACACCTACTACTTTTACTATTCTAGAGATTTGTGTTATCCATTCCTACCTAAACATATATTTATAGTTCATGCAAAGACCATAGAAGATTAGGGACTTCATTGACTGCATTTTTTATGCAAATTAGTCTACTCTCTGCCCAATGGACATTAGATATAAGATTAGAATAAGTTGTGATCAAGGATATCTTTCAAAGGGAAAAGAGTTGTCATGATGAAAGAAGGCAGTGGTGTTTGGATGAGTCCACGTCAACCGATGGTGGCTGTTTCTCCTAGTCCTAGCGCAGCCTACTTGTCTCCGGCTATGGGTGTCCCTACACCATCACCGTTCTCGTTTTCAGTTGCTTCTACGAGATGGAGCTCTTCTAGACCTTTCGTTCATTACATAAGTCTATTCCTTCGAGTGATGACGTTGGTTTTCTCATTTGGTTCTTCTTTAGCACTCGCTACAACCATGTCTAATAATAAACAATACAATTACAAGCTGGAGCAGGGGCAGGAGCAGGAGCATGAGCAGGAGCAGAGCTTCCAATACTATCCAGAATTCGTGTAAGTTTTAATTATTTTATCTACTTGATAGAAAAGTCTTAATATACACTCTACATTCTTTCAATTTGGTCAAACAATTTTAAGAGAAAAGAACCTGGCTAGTTGTAGTAGTTATGAACTAGTTATATATACACAAAATAAAATAAATAAATAAATAAATAACTAGTGATTTTACAAGATGTTAATGAAAACAAGCAAAAAATAGAAAACATCGAATTTGGATGCCATGATGAAGAAATTTGGGCATGGGTATCACTTGTTCCATGAAGTATAATTGTAAAATTCTTCAAAGTATTTTGGAATCATATGTAGTATACTAATCATATACACGAAATCATATGTAAAAAAAGCTTGATTTGACTTTCAGGGTCAAGGAAATTACTTATTAACTAGAAAGTCAAAGTCATATCTTTCAAGTCTCAGCAATAAAATGATCTATGAATAAGTAGTTTCTTATCATAGGCACCAGAAAAATACAAAAATTGCCATAGGATTGAAATAAAACAAATTGGAGCTAAAGAACTTATTAATTACCGAAATTGTCAAACAATTGCAGTTACAGCATTTTGATTACCTCTTTGGCTTTCATCTACTCTGCATATCAACTTTTCAAAGGCGTTAGTGACATCGCATTCAAAGCAATTCTCATATCGGACAAGACCTCCGACTACACTAGTTTCATTTTTGATCAGGTACAATTTATAAATTCTGTTTGTTTGAATGATATGAAAATTACTACTTATTACTGTTTCAGTGTCCTCATAAATTAATGGGTACTATATAAAAAAACAGTTGGCAGGCTACCTCCTTGTTTCATGCTCTTCAGTGATAGCACTAACGATCCATCAGTTGGAAAAAAAAGCGTCACTCCAAAAAGCCGCAATAGTTTCTGTTTGCATGTCGCTTGTCGCACTTTTGACAATTGCAGTTTGTGCAATTCTTTCTGGGTACAAGCTGAGCAAAAGAATCATGTGGTGAAAGCATAAACTTTATTGTATCTTGCTCTCAATTTCGGGTTCTGTCTATTACGTCATGTACATATATAATTCTAGTAGATTCAAATGCATCACTGTGGACGCGTCTGCATTGACGAATATCAGTTTGTTCAATGACATTGATACCTGTTGAATGGTATTATTGTATTTCATGGCCTTAAACTCTTAGGGCATGTTTGGTAGGGGTGAATGGAAAGGCAAGAAAGAGAATCAAGCAGCTTTCTCTTGTTTGTCCGCTATTGAGAATGGAAACGGTGAATTGAAAAGTCATTCTCTTTCCACTATATGCTTTCTCTTTAAATTGTGAAGAATGGGGAGGAATGGATCTTTTAGAGGGGTTGTTTCTTGAGTTGATTCTCACAAAGTAACAAGGACGGGAATAAAAAAAAGACGGAGTGATACACAATTAACATGTGCAACGCACATGCTAAACAATTTGAATAAATTTAACATAAACCCTAGCCTCTTCTATCGATTTGTTCGTTAACAGCACCTCCAGATACGCTTCAAATATTAAATTTATGTTTCATCTACCTGCTACTCTTTTCCCAATGGCCAATTAATTCATTGTGTCTTCTCAATTATCCTAATCACGCTTTCTGATAAATCAAAGATGCCTTATCTTGCTAGAATTAGTTTAGTATGTTTGATGTATAAGCCATGAATATTTTAAAGGTTATGTTGATAATGAATAACTTATTTGTATAATTCCATTGCATAGTATTACCAAACACAAGAATCGATTATCTAAGACATTCTTGCCGTTGTTTCTACCAAACATGGGAATTGATTCGAGTTTTCCAAACCTATTCTCTTTCTTTGCGATTCCATTCTTTATTGCATTTCCATTCTCTACGATTCATCCGTACCAAACGTCCCCTTAATAGAATGAGTCTCCAAATGTGTCACGGCACTTTGTATAATCAGAATGGCGGACATACTTGATACTGAGGGTATACGCGTTGATATGTTTTGTGCATCATATGTAGTGTAAAATAAGAGCATCCACATTGCACCAAGTCTTTAAATGACTTGGTGCATTTATGGCATTAAATGCAAAGCTATTTTGTCTTAGAAACATTTATTAATAATGTTAGCAACTAAAACCTTTTCCTTCAACCACTTTGCTAGTGCAAAGTCTTTCGTTCAAAGTTTTTTAAAAATCTTTTGTTACAATGGAAAAAAGTTTTTGAAAAGCTTTTTTAAATAGTAAAAAGTTTTTGCAAAACCTCCCCATTGTAGATGCTCTTAGAGCATCTACAATGGAAAAACCTTTAAAGACTTTTTGCATTTAATGCAAAATGCATTTAATGACTAAAGCTTTGAGCAAAGACTTGAGGTTCACCAAGTCTTTGAAGAAAAGCTTTTCAAAAAGCTTTTGAAGCAATGCAAAAAACCTCATAAAATGACTTTTTAAAATAGTAAAAAGCTTTTAAAAGCTTTACCCATTGTGGATGCTCTTAAGTTGGGAGAATTTAAGTTTAACATCTGATACCGTACTATTTGTTGTCTTTTTAAAAAGTACATGCCTTTTGTCAGAAATCTATGCCCGACATTGTGGAGAATGTACAAGTAATTGACTAGCTTATTGCATTGTTGTGCAATATAGTTACATTTAGAGGAAAGTGGGAGTTTACTTTAGTCCCGATGTAAAATAAGAACACATCTATTGTCGTCACCTCACCATCATATCAGTTTTTTACTGGTTCACAAAATCCACTCTCACACAGTCGTAATAATGATCATCAAATCCAATCCAAACCAACACCGTTAGATACACTGACAACACATACATTTTTTTTCTTTCTCCGCTCAGTCATCTCCACAACCAAGTCAACACTAAAAATCTAAAATCACACCACCACGCGTGGTGGTAGTGCTGTCTTAAGGCTCCACGGGTGGTGGACAGCATAATGGAGGCCTTATTAAACCTATCTTAGGCTATTTTGTAAGGAAACATTTACATTTTAATGTATAAAAAAATTACAAATTAAATAGAAAATAAAATGTAAACAATGAAAGAAAATATATAAACATAGAGAAGATGATCAGAATATCGTGTTTGAATAGTAAAAAGTTGATACTCATTTGACACAATTCCCTTAAAACGTATGGTTGCTTGTTTTCAAGGGTACAACACTTGAAGCATAGTGTACTGCCAGACTTGACTAACATTCCACAAAGATCACATAAACATTGGTGTGTTTATCGAATAATTAAGTTGGAAAAGAATTTTTTTCAGTACGGAGTCAACATGATGGTACATTTTTAGGTTTTCAAGTTGTAAAAAACCTGATGAAGGAGAACCATTCTTTATACAAAACTAGCAGGGTACCCGCGTGATGCGACGGCGGGTACCCTGTGACTATATTTTTTGGTAATGTGATGTTATACGGCCATACTTTTTTTAACGATTAATTTACAAATACAATAATTTTAGGGTTGGATCAGTTGGAAAACCCCTTGCATCTTAACCTAGAGGTCAATGGTTCGATCATCACTCCGTACAAAAGGCCGGAGGTCCTTTCCTAGATAGAACTGGAAGCAACCTCTCTACCTTAGGTAGGGGTAGACATAGTAAGGCGACCGACATTTATATTTTTATTTTTATTTCAAAAAAATCCATCTTTTTTACACTATATATATCCCTTACATTTTTCATTTTTAATATACACTATTCACATGAAGCAAATATCAAAATTAGCCCAAAATCAACTATACCATACAAATAATATACGGCTCAATTAGTAATTAGTCTAAAATCATTTTCAACCTAAACAAACTTTAATCATTAATATCTATTAAGGCTCATGATAAAACTACCAAACAATTTGTTTATCCAGCCCAATTAACAACCAAACCGTTATATAACCCAAATGTTATGACTTATAAATATGTTTACAAAACCTAAATTACCTCATTCCTGCCCTAATTTCCCTTACAAAAATACGCAGCAATGATTTGCAGCCACACAAACATCACGTACTCTTCCTTTCTTTCTTATCTTGATAACCGAACATAACCAACAATCTATGTTTGCAAGAAAATTAGACCCTTTTCTTGAATATCAAACGAAAACTCTCTCTAAGATTTTACGTTGTGTTGACCGTGATGGTGGTTTTGAAATGGGGTTAGAACTGTAGATGTTGGGTTCTATTCTTGCTGTATACTTTTTGTTCGTGTACCATAGATGGAATAAGTTTGATGTTTGTTTTGGCTTGATTGCTGATTGTTCTTTTCTTCTTTCTTTTCATCTTCTTTTTTTGTTTTGATATGTAACACATTTTTTTTCTTCTTTTGTGGAATGCATTCATTGGTCGAGGGGTGACTGGTTTGTGAATTTTGGAGTCGTCCGACCTTCATCGATCTTGTGGTTGCAGTGGCGGCGACTCGGTCAGCGCAGGGGCGACCGGTCCGGTCGACCGACCACTGTGCCCAGCCTAATGGCTTTATTTTTAAGTACTTGGCTTAGTAGCTTGCTTAGCTTGTACATTATGGTTAAATGATTGTATATTTTGATGAATGGGTGAATTAATTACTGTATTAATTATATGTGTTGAATAGATTGTTAACCTTAAAATCACTGTGCTTTACATACTTGTGTTTTGTGTTTTATGACTTGTATTTACTTAAAAGCTATTGTACATTGTGCTTAAATAGTTGTAATTTTTTGTGAATGGGTGTTTTTAATAGCATTAATGTTGTTTGGTAGAATTTTGGTCTTAAAATGACACCACGCTGTTTTTTGTTGTACAATATGCTTACTTTGTTGTAATTATGAAAATTTGGTGCATTAAAGTGTTGTAAACCATGCATTATTTCTTGTAAATCTGAAAATTTTGGAGAGAGAGTGCTTCATGCATTATATGTAGTATAGATAGCTCTCTTGTTTCACCAAGAAAAATCGTAGCCAAATATGATATGTAAAATAGCTCTCATGTTGTAAAATACCGCTTCCTCAACAAGACTTGGAAGAGAATCTTACTAAGTGCAACCGTCACAAAAAGAGTTTACATTATTTGATATGCAATATAATCAGATGAGAGGAATTCAGCTTTTCTTCTAATACAATTAAGCATATCAATCGATGTTGCGTTTTCAGTGTGTATGATTTCACTTTAATTTTTTCTAACTT
This sequence comes from Artemisia argyi, assembly GCA_030686995.1. Classification (NCBI taxonomy): domain Eukaryota; kingdom Viridiplantae; phylum Streptophyta; class Magnoliopsida; order Asterales; family Asteraceae; genus Artemisia; species Artemisia argyi. The sequence goes on from JARVZY010001685.1 coordinate 26,763, forward strand.
TGAAGTTATATCTATATCGTTAATATGAACATCAATGAATCCTCTAGATCAAAACGACTGTTACTAAATTTTTATATCATGTGATCTTAATCTTTTAACATTAAATAAAAAATTAAGATACTTTCAAGACAAAAATAAATTGTTGGTCCCTAAACTTTCCAGAAAACATCGCAATGTACCCTAAGTTTGAAAAAACGTCGCCATGCGTCCAAAAGTGTGGTTTTTGAGTCCGATTGCGTCCCTTGACCCTTTTGGGCTGGGTCAACGCACATTTTCTGTTCTAGTTTCAGGGACATAATAGTCCAATCACTATTTAACTATTAGCTAACCCAAGCTAAACCCAACAGTCAACATTGGTAGCACTCTATTTCCTCTGTTTCCATTGCCAAAACTTGTAGGCCTAGAATATGATGTGCTAGAAGCATATATTGATTTCATAACAACATTGGTGGATTCTTGCAATCTTGCCATATAGAAAACATCAGCACGAGTAGTCAAATTGAGCATTCGTATGGGCATGAATACTTCATCCTTCAACCCACCCATTACTGGTTCCTTCCCCATTTCTTGATCTTGCCAGTTCTTGTTGAAACAAATTCTGTTGGACTTGCATATCAGCCAATCTTTGACTAGTTCCATCAAGAACAGAATTCAAACCAGTAACTGTTTCATTCAAAGATTCTACAGTTGGAATTGCAGACATCTGAGTTGTTCTTGTATTCACCACCATTTCAGTATTGTTAGAACTCATCAACTATGGCTAACAACTACCGAATCTTGCTCTGATCCCCCAAACCAAATGCTTCTGATCAACTTATTCGAAGCTAGAGAATTTAACGGGCTAGCCTCGTGACCGTACAGATGTTTGGCACTGATCTAATGTAATAGAGCAAGTGAAACCAGTGGTGACTGATTTCGTTACCAGAAAATCTTGTTTTGTTGCCGGAAAATCAAGAATATCAGTGTAATATTCTTGAATAAGATGCCAACCCAATCTAAACCCGACAATCAACTTGAGGAACCAAATGTGAACATTCAACTTAATAATTGGCGGGAGTTTAAGTATCACAACGGAAACATAGACAAAATGAGGGACCAACAGTGAAAACAAAGTCATTATTAAAACCCTTGAACGTCTCTTCCATGAGACACTAGTAACTTTTGTGCTTTAACCAATAAACCCATCCAACCGTCCAAATTTCTCACACATTTCCCAATGGAAGATTTCCCTTTGTTGGATGAACTAATGGAGGTTGGTGGTTCACACCGCCTACAAGATCATATGGGATTGTCGTTTGGTTTTTTGAAAATTGAAACAATCATCCTTCCAACTTCCCAACATTCATTTCGCACACACTATATTAACCCCTTATGATTCACGAGGTTAGCATCCAAAAAATAAGTAGAAAAAACAAATAAATTTGAAATGGCAGAATCATCTAATACAGCTTTTGCTAACAATGTTGAGAAAAGGAAAGATAAAAAGGGAGAAGTTGCAGATCCCATTGCTTGGTATTTTGTAGAAAAAGCAAAGGCTTTGTTAAAGAAAAGGACACACTGGGAAGCAAATGAAAAACGATGCATGAAAGAAAGACGAAAGACTACAACGTTAAGGCGTAAAGCTATTCAAACAAGAAGAAAGTGGGAAGATCTTTAACAAGTGGGCATCGAGCATGACAATTCAGAAGTCGGCCATGAGGATTCTTTGGAAACATTAGACTACGACACTTTACATCTGGCATATGATTCAGAATCATCTACTTAGTTTAATTGTTAGATATGTGTTGTCATTTTATGTTAATGTAATTTTATGATCTTCCCTACACTGCAATTTATTTATTAATAGTTTTGATTATTTATTTATTTATCGGGGCCCTTGCAAATGCAGTTTAGGAGTTTAGCTTGGGTTAGCTAATAGTTAAATAGTGATTGGACTATTACGCCCCTGAAACTAGAACAGAAAACGTGCATTGACCAAGCCTAAACGGGTCAAGGGACGCAATCGGACTCAAAAACCACACTTTTGGACGCATAGCGACTTTTTTTAAACTTAGGGGGTATGGCGATGTTTTTGGCCAAGTTTAGGGAGCAACGGTGTATTTTTGTCTACTTTCAAACATATTAATATGGGAGATGATTTGCACACATTAGCTTTTGATTGACACACTCATATGTACAACCAGTTAAAGCAGAATATATACACAGTACAACCGGTTAATGCAAAGTATAAAGTGTGCCAATCAAAATGTTGAATGTGCAAATCACTTCCCTATTATCTACTTATGAGTTATGCAAAAACGAGCATTGGTTGTTTTTAACCAAATATTCGGCTTTTACCTCATAACATTAATTTAGGCCTTTAAATAAAAATACGAGGACTACGCAACAACAAACCTTAATGATTGCTTAAACGGATTCTAAAATCGAAAGCTTTATATAACCGGAGGTCTAAATAGAAATAATAAATATAAAAACTCGAAGTTTGAAACATACCATCTTATTTATGCAATTCTTAGTTAAGAATGATGATATGTTTGGCGAAAATAGCGGTAACATGTGGCAGTAGCAATAAGTAGTAACGAGAAACAATAGTAGGAAGTAATAGTTATTTGTTTGATATCGTGTTTGATAACATAGTTGTATAGTCATACGGACTAAGTATAGACGCTAGTTGCTAGCAAATGATACACAAATATCATTTTAATTTGGAATGTTTAGAAAAAATAACGAATGCTAATTACGTTTTTTCAAACAAACATTTTGTATAAAACGCTTAACACTATTAACTAGGTGCTCCAAAATGATCCAAAACACTTGTTGCCAAACATACTAGAGTACTCGCAGACACACCTTTCTTGCTATCGTAACTATTAATATGTCATAACTATTGAGAAATCATAACTATTGAGAGATGAAATCTACTATCTATATAAAACAGGGTTTTCTTGACCAATCTCCTCTCCAAAATTCTTCTAAACATGCCACGTGGCATTTCCCCCTATCCAACAGTTCTCATTCATTTCACATCTAAAATAGTCAAAGCATCAAATTTGGGGGCGGAATACATTTTCAGCCTTTCATTTGCTACAACTCCTAAAAACACACACACACACACACACACACTTCTCTCACCCATCTCTTTTCAAGTATAAACCGGTAAACCCTAATCACTAACACCACAAATCAATAACCACCACAAATAAAAATCAAGTTCCATACCAAATAAATCAATTTATGATAAATCACCATATTCGATTGCATTATCATCTAATAACCATAAACAATCATGACTGACAGATCTGATGTGCGAATGGGTACATTTTCCAACATATTGTTTGCAATTGATTCATTATGTTTTGTATGATTTATATTTGTTTTGTATGATTTAGGTGTCATTATGTTTTTGTTAAATTCTTCAGTCAATCATGTGGAACTGGAATGGATTTGGCAGTCTTTGTGGATTTGTTCATCCAAAAATGATGCGTGTTAATATTCAGGTTCTAATATTCCATCTACGTTAATCATTATCTGGATAAAAATTTGCTTTTGATTCATTATAGGTTGTATCATAAATTTATTACGATTTGATATTTTTTCATACATATCATTTCTTTTGATTCCATTTTATTCATTATTGGTTGTATCATACATATCATTTGATTCATTATAGATTCAATTTGATCCTCACAATGCAAATAGTATATGTCAATGTTAATGTTATTTTTAGATTAAATCTGATGATATAGACTATCCAATATTTTGTCAACTTTTAATGTAGGTAAATTTTTAAAAAAATCCCAAAAAATCGCCCCTAAATAAACATACTACAACAAAATTCCGTGATTTTTGCAAATAATTAAGTTTTCAAATTGTTTCCTTAATTATCCACCGAAAATTTTAAATTTTGAAAACGATTTTAACCTAATCCTTGATATATAAAAAGTCAGATTATCACTTATCCCTTCCCTCTCATACTTTCTATTAGTTTAGTAACAAATAAAATTATTTTTTCTATTAGCAATAGCCACATTTAGAACTCAGAACTCTACTTGAGGTATTTAACAATATCTTATTTAATGTTTAGGCTGCTAATATGATTATGCTCATAAGCATAAGCATAAAAATAAGCGATCCCAAACACCATGTAAAATTTGTATCAATGCATGCTGATAGTAGTTTCTGGTGTTATATAGTTTATGGAAAGAGATTAATGGTAGCTTCTGGTTTCGGGGTCGTTGGTATATAATTCCTGAAGAAACGGCTATAAGCGAATTGCTGAGATTGATAATATTGAGGAGGTGAGTAGTTGAATTTTTTGATAATATTTTAAAAGTTGGTGATTCATAAGGATTTACAATATCATGAGACTTGACCACTTTCTAATTTGTTAGTATGATGGCGAAGCTGAACATGATGAAGATTGGAGCTGTAACGAGGATTTGGAATCTGAATCAAACGATGACATCGGGTATGAAAAGGAGGATAAATTAAAATCGGTACATGGATCAACACCGGTTCATGCAGTGGTTACTGTAAGGATATTTCTTTGCTCATTCTTCTTGAATCATGTCGTTGACTAAAGATTAAATCTAATCACTTTGTTTTTGTAGAAATTACGAATGGGTCGTACCTTCGAACTCCAGAAAATGGTGGTAAAGAAGATTCTGGAGCATGTGAGATCCTACAAGCAGACTGAACTTGAAAAGGCCAAAGCAAGTCTTCAGTTGGCAACACTGCCCAAATATTTGCGATGTAGGACTAAGTATGTGATATTTGAGTTGTTCACAGCAAATTAAAATTGAGTTTTTGTTGTTGTTGTTGTTGTTGTTGTTGTTGTTGTTGTTGTTGTTGTTGTTGTTGTTGTTGTTGTGTTTGGCTATATCCCCAAGAGCTTTATTTCTTGGGACCGGGGTTACAAATTCAATGACTGTCGTTTTCTAATTTGCAGAGAGATGGAAGAAATTACTGCATTTATCAAGGGAGCGATATGCGATGATCAATGTTTAGGACGATGCCTTTACATCCATGGTGTTCCTAGAAATGGAAAGGTACGTCCATGCGTTTTGATTAATTTAGTGTATTTTAACTTATAATGATTCTTTTTTGTTTATTCATCCATAATTGATCTAACTTGGGTAACTGGCATAAGCTCATGTGGACTACTTTAGATCATCATTTGCATCATATCTAAAAAAATAAAACAAAGAAGGGGCATTATTCCCTTCAAATGCTAATCCATGTTCTTACTTCTCACATAATAACATTAAAATAAACACCTGAAATAATGTTAGAATTTTGCATTACACATATATGATTCTCCATACATTTACAATATCCCTTTTTATGTTGGTGCGGATTACCATGACTATCACCATTATGTTGGAGGACAAAGCCAAAGCAACTTTGCATCTGTGTCTACTTACTGTGACTTCATATATGGAGAACATACAAGGTAACTGATTGATGCTAAACCACTAACTTATATTGACCACAGAATGGTCAACAAAGTCAAATAGCCTAGGTCAATGCTCCGCGGAATATAGTGGTTTCCCCGGGTCGTTATGTCCCGACGAGGTATGGATTGTAATCAAAACGGTTCTGTGATCGGGTGAATTTGGATGAAAAGGGGTTTGTGAGTGATCTGAACTAAGGAATCTACAATGAAATAGCTTAAATAAGCTATATGAATAAAACTGGAGGCTAGGAAAAACCAGAAACGATTTAAACCTAAAAACGCGTACGTTACGTTTAAATAAAACGTAAACGTACGAAATAAAAAGTGAAAACGGAAATCTGAAAACACCCAGGGGGTGAAAATGACTTTTTTACAAACTATAAGATAAAAGAAAATTTTTAGAAAAAGAAAATAATTTTTTACACTAATT